>VZUI01059612.1:0-13541 GCA_013401135.1 Cettia cetti | reverse complement strand
CCATCCATCCATCCATCCATCCATCCATCCATCCATCCATCCATCCATCCATCCATCCATCCATCCATCCATCCATTTAAAAGACAGTGTTATACCCCAGGGCAGTGTAGAAGGTGTGGGTGTTGTGGAGGTGGCTGTAGGCTCTTTTTACACCATGCCTCTGACTTCCCTATAAAAAACTGTACCCAAATCTAGACCAATCCACCAACCACCCATCACACACTTCTCCAAAGAATGCAAGTATTCCAAATTCTAACATGTGTAACTGGTATGAATTTGGTTTGGGTTGGCAGGAACATGTAAGTAGGTGTAGATAGCTTGTAAGGGGTAAGAAAAGAAGATAAAATTAAAAAAAAAAAAAATTAAAAAAATAGAGGAGTTATAAAAGCTGTATTTTTGTTCCATTTAAACACAAGCTGTTATGTAAGTGTCTGCTGCAATAGGTCTGGTTTTAAAGAAGTTAGAGAGGCACACAGTGGCTCTCTTGCAGCACATAGAGTTATTTAACATACCTCAAGGAATTGAAAATATTACAGACTGATTTTTTTCTGGTTCACATCTCAAATCTGCCTGTAATAAGAGTTTTACAAATTAGCAGGCAGAAATTTTTAAAGAACAAAATCATAAGGTGATGTCTGAAGAAATTAAACCACTTGGTATTGTAATGGCTTTTTTAAAATAACAATACTTGTGAGGCCATAAAAAAAACCCAAAATAAAATAAGAAAAAAGAGGAATGTTTACAGTGTAAAATATTAGCAGGTTTGAATGTTTTTATCAAATTTCCACACACAAGAAAAAAAATTGAGCTGCAACATCAGAGAAATATCAAACCAACCAGAGCCTAAGAAATCCACAAATGGATACAGGAAAAAAAGGCAAAATTAGAAATTCAAACTTACTACAGTATGGATCTTCTCAACAGTTGCTTTCTACAGATGTATCCCCACATACCAAACAATTAAAGACAGCACTCTTACTAAAGCTAAGCACATTTATATGCTGATGTTCAACCAATATTCACACCTGGACTGTCATACCTCACCATGAGCTGTGCTGCAAGGTGGGAAACAAAACCCACCTGCCATCTACAGGCACACACAATTTTCAGACCACCCACATTTTTGCTTCTTCAACCTCCACGACAGTACCAAGCAGACTTATCAGAACATTGCTTTACCTATCAACAGAAAACCCAGAAATTAAGTCTCCCAAGTTAAAAAATGTCAAGGACTGCAGAGCTGTCTCTAATCTAAAAATCCCTAGGCAGCTTTTTCCTCTAATATTAATGGGTTCTCCTTGAACGCTATCTGGTTCAGACAATTAAATTTTACTATAATTATTTAGATAAAACTAAAGTAAACAGGCTTAGTCATCCTGGCAATAGGCTAACAGTGGGATATCTGGAAAATGTGGCTTTACTAAGAACATCTGCTAACACCACAACACTTACTGAGGTGTGTAAAGTCCCAGAGACAGGTTCTTTTTCTTCTGGGAAAGTTTAAATAATTGTAGATTGAAAATGCATGTTGGGTGGGAAATAGCCCATAAAACCATCTTTCATTCTGTGTATTGCAGCATACTTCAGAGATTGGTCAGAGGAATGTTTTGAAGTTTACACACAAGTTTATTAATAGGCTGATGTCCTCTCTGAAAACTCAAAGAGACTATTTTTATTCAATATGGAAATTCAGATCAACAAAAAAATGACAGACAAGCTTTCAGGGGGTTTGCTTTACAGGAAGGTGCAGAGCACTAAATGCTGTTACTGTCTTAACAGCCTATACAAACTGATTTTTTCCTGAACACTGACAAGTCTTACTCATACATGATACACTTTACAAGTGACTCAACTTCTACAATCTTCTCTGGGACAGTCATTTACATTTCTCCAAAGATTCTGATTAGAAAGGGGGCTTTTGTCCCATGATGTGTTTTATCTTTTGCTGAATATAAAAGCCAAAATATTGAGATAATAGATCTATCATTACTACACTGTATCATGACCTAAGTTTGTGATGGTTTGTTGCGGTTTTGTGGGGGGTTTTTTTGTTTTTTTGTTTTTTGTTTTTTAATCTCCTCATCTGGCTAAAACCTTTATTCAAAATCAGTATAATTTTTGCAAATGTGACAACATGACTATTTCCATTGCTAGGTTTTGCTATAGACATCTTTACTAAGCAATTCTTTTTAGGGCTTCCATTTTCTGCTGGCTGAACTTTGGACCCTTACCAATATATTTTGGACAGATGCAAACCTAAGACAGCTTCTGGCTTGCTTTTTGATTGAAATTCCAAACCTCCTCCAACATTAAGTCCCTGAACTTTTAAGTCTAATGAACTTCATTGACTAATTATTTTGAATTTTCAAATTTCTCCCTCTTACTGTAATAAAACCTCTAATTATTGGACTTGTTTGGTTTTCTGGTCAATATAAATGAAATTAATACATGATTACAACATCAAATGTTCTCCGTAAGACAGCTTTTTTGTAATATCATTATTATTAGAGTGTTAAATCTAAATAGATAAACCTTCCCAATTAGCACTAGTAGCATTTTCTCTGTGACATGCATCTAGGAAGTCTAATGCACCTCATAATATGCTAGAGAATCTCCTGCTGCTAAGAGCTATCAAAGCTATCTGTCTGCATGTAGTCCCAGAAGACTCCCACCAGAATCTCAGGAGAGAGGTCCTCCCCAAAGTGATTTTTCAAAATTATTCTGTTTTATTTATGCAGGATTGTCCTTATTATTAAGTGCTGAAGTAAAAACTCCATTTTTAAAGCCTATTTCAAGCATTTCCTTGATCCCAAAGTTAGGCTCCCTGTTGTATAATTCCTATAGTTTCCCAATTTATATTTTTAAGCAGAAAAGAATATCACCTATCTTACAGCCCTGAAGTATACAGCAACTGCTGTGCAAAAACCAAATCTATTTGTTTTTCTGAAGTCACTTTTTCTGTGGACATCAACATGGGCTTGCAAAACAGAAAAAGCATGTACAGTTTAAAACACAAATAGTTTGTATAAAGCTTCATCAAATTTGTTCTCTTCCAGGATTTCTTTTTCCTGAACATGGAACTGTCTTACACTGTAAGTTGTCTTCTTTTATTTGCTAGAAAACCTTAACAGTTCTAAGTAGCTGAGAAAAAATTACTCTATTCCAGAGTAAGAGAAAAGACTAAGCAACATAAATTATTCATCTTTTAACTATTTTCCACTCCATTAGGAATAATTAGCAATCTTCTACAAAGTTTCCTTGGACCAGATTCTTCATTTGAAAGAATGAAATATAATGTTAGCCCCCTTCTTGGTTTAATAAAATTTAAGTCCCTAGAAGATTTCCTTTCAAAAGGAAAAAAAAAAAACCACCAAAACCAGGGTTGCAATTCCTCTAGAACAAAATTCTAAAAAGCTCTGACTGAAGAATAAAAGAAGCCGAATCAGAGCTCCATGACCTACCACCTACGGGTGTTCAATTCCATGGCAACACGAGACTTCCTAAAGATTACTCAGCCTTATATTACTTTATGCATATTATTAGCATCCAGTTCTCCTGCAGGGAGCTATGCTCTGAAAAAAAGTTTATTCAAAGGTGAGTGTTCACAGAAGCCACCTGAACTGTCAGGTAAGACTTTTGAGGTATTCAATTGGAAATTTCTGTAGGTTGCATTTTGAAAAAAACAGCACCAAACCACTCTTGCAGCACACATTGTGAGACGCCAGTTTTGCAGCACAGACCAACACAGCCATTCTTCAGAAGTCCTCTACTGGCCTTTATACCTGATTTATTTGTGTCTGTATACACACCATCTCAATGAATATGTATGACTATATAAATATGAGTATCTCTCACTGGTGTGCTCCTTTTTGACTATATCACTTTGAAATACTTTCCAGGTTGTGTTTGATTCTTTCTCAGCTGCTGTGCTGAAGCTTATGCTTGATAAGACTTTAAAAGAAGGCTTTTAATGAGTATTAAGGATGAAGACATTTTCCTCATATGCCTTCAGAACATTTTTGCTTTCAAAAAAAACAAACTCTGGATTTCTAATAATTATGCTCTTTTCAAAATATTTGACCAGTATAAAAGTATCTGGACAGCTCTGGCACTTAAAAAAGGGCTCACATACTTACTCAAGACATAATAAAATTTCAGGTACAGGGCCTGTATCTATAATGAAAAGCAGAAAATTACAGTCAATTAGTCAGTCAATTTAGTCAATTTAGTAAGTCAGTCCAGTTTCACTGCTGGTGAGTCTAACCTCCATACAAAATCTCTGGTACAACCATGCCACACAATAAACAGGTAGGTCTCCAGGGCACATCCTAATGCACTGTAGCAGTTGGCACAGTTTGCTCAGGTTCTCAGCCTGAATGATGAAGCACTGATGCCACAAGGGCTATTCGTCTCAAAGCTGTGACATACAAACTTGTAATGGGACTATGTTGCTCACCCAAAGGATCCTGCAACAGAACACCGTTTCAGAATTTGATCAGATTGTAATAGTTTCCAGCATTATAAAGTATCTGCAAACTGTGAAAAGTAAAAATGTAATTGCCAAGATTACCAACACTGTATGCTCCATTTTACCTGACTAATTAACAAGACAAGAAAAGCACAAAGATAAACATATGGAGAATGTAGCTTCTAAAAATTTCTGATGTGAAACTTCTCTATGCTCTTCACCAGTCCACTCAAAAAATGTGGTGAAGGATGTTATAATATACAGCTACTGTCTTCTACTTCCATCATCATTAGAACTAGAAAAGCAAAACAAAGAATCTCTCCTAAAAAGAACCGAAAGTAAGCTGCTGTTTTGGAAGCTATCATCTTCTGAGGATGAGACTGAACACACAAGCTCAAAACTGAACCTGTGATCTTGAATAGATTATATAAAATGGAATATCATCAAAGGCTGCAAAATAAAGCAACTTCCATGGCAAAAATATAGATATGAGACAGTTAAAGCAAGAGCTTGAGTCCCAAGATCCACCGTGTTGTGTGTATCAAATTTCTGTGTTTATTCCTCAGAACTGAAAATTTATTTAGAAAAGTGGCCATAAGCATTGGAATTGCACTTTCTGTATTTGAGGTGTTCACAACTGAGGTGTGCACACTTTGGGAAAATAGCTCAAAATATTCTGCAAGAAAAATGCTCTCCTGTACCACCTGTTCAATCTAAATATTCAAGAAGTTACAAGAAAAAATCAAAATGAAAAAGCAAAAATATCAACCTATAGAAAACCAATAAATATTCAGTCTACTCTCTTATGTACTATTTAATAACACTAGCAGTTATGATTAAATTCCCTTGTACATTTGATAATGGTATTGATGATGCTTATTAACAATTTCTCTTTTCTTTAAAATAAGCTGAAGTTTTATAAATTCCCAATATAAATACAATTTATTGCTATGTAAATATTATTGAGGAAATCCTTGATATTTTTGGGCGCAAAGATTTAGCACTTTTATATCCAAAATCAGCTTTACTGCTGAAAAAGGTTGAAGGAATATGCACACTCAAACCTCATTATGCAAATGAAATGGGAATTTCCACCAGTTCTAGTTTATTGGATAGCATTTCATTCATGCTATTTTTAACAGCAGGGGAAGCAAATACTGCAGAAAACATATTGAAGAACATTTGGTTCAATGAGCAGAATGAATTAACATTAACTGCAGTTTTACTGTTTGGCCAGTTTCAATGGCTGTTTTGTAAGCTGTAAGGGACCACAATTTTTCCTGGCTATACACACTTCTTCACTGCAACATGGATGAAAAGTGGTAACTATGCAAATATACATCACGCATGGTGAGGAATTGGGGAAAGGGACATGCATTTTAGTGTAAATCTGGACTGGAAAGCACATATGTCATCTTCTTGAAAGCTCCAACATCCCTTATTCATGTCTATAAATCTGCCAGCAAGAGGGAAGGAAAGATTTTATGATTTAAAGTGGCCAAGCTTTCTCTGATAGAGATACCTAGGCAGAAAGGTGAGAAGCAACATCTCAGATAAGTACACCTGTAAGACACAGTGGAGAATACTGAAAGCAAATTGCAGACAACAGATGAAGAAGGGGGCTTTTGTAATCAAGAACATACCTATAACAAAGGCATATATTAAAAGAGAAATGTTGCATAGAATAAAACTGAACTTCTGTGAATGCATTTTTCATGTGAGCAGCTCATTTGACTCGAGCATTACTACAGATTTTATTTAATGAACGCCACATGATATTATATTAACAGCCACCTGACGATCACGCTAACAGCCTGTTCTGAGTATTTAACTGAAGATCTTGCTTTTAAGGGTTTAACACAACAGAAACAAGTGAGTCACTCACACGCTGCCATACAGCCAAGTGCTTCCAGGCAGCCAGAGCCGAGCTGGGTGCACAGGCCTGGGGAGGGAGGTACTTCCAGCACAGCTGGCCACAGACAGGTGCTCTCAGTGAGGGGTTAGAGTTTTGGGGAAAGTTGAGGAATGTAGCACTACTGGATAAAAGAGAGACCCTGTTCATGTACTTATTGCAAGGAAGGAAATGAAGACAAGTATCGTTGTGCCAAACAGGAGGGAGCTGAGGGTACTCTGCAACTGCCTACAGCACTAAGAGAGGGTGGAGATGAAAATGGAGGTCCTGGAGTAGGAAGGTAAAGGGGGAATTGGATGCGAGGGCATTGGATGCAGAACCATTGGAAAAACAACTTCTTTCCTTCTTCCTGTCCTGAACCATTACTCTAAGTGGCACATCCAGCCAGAGCCTGGCCTCTCCTGCCTTAGTTTGTTTCTTCCTCGTACACAGAATATCTGTTTCCAAGGCCCATCAGTTGTTGACATTTGAAAATATCACACTGCAGTGGAACACTTTATATTTATGCCTCTGTTGAAAGCAAAGTTGTATCTCAAAGTCCCCAGAACCCACCATTACTTTCCAATTGCCAAAGCACGAGTTTTTGATGAGGGCAGAGTAAGTCAGCCAGCATGCTCTCCACTCATAAGTCCAGCCAAAAGCTGCTTAACACATCAGTCTCTGTCCTATAAATCAGGGTAGATGAGGATTGTAACTGATTTCCCCTTCCTGCCTCTTTTAGGAAGGACAGACTAATGAAGGTTGCAGAAACATGACAGCTATTAGCAGGGATAAACACGATACCCCGACCTTAACTGCAGTTACTGGATCAGATGCGTGCGCATGCCTCCATGCACACACGCACGTGTGTGCGGACACCACGGCACTCAGATTTTCCTGGCAAGTTGTCTGCTGCTGGCAAGATGGAACAGTAACATTGCTGGCACAGAGATGCTGAGCTGAGGACTAACAAAGGCCAGCAAAGTGAAATTAGGCTTCAAAGTTCCAGTCTTAATTTTCCCCTCAAACAGTCATTCTCCTCCTTGTTTCCATAACAGTAAAATGTGCTTTTGACAAGCAATCTGCAGTTGTTTTCACATCCAGACATTCTATATTGGTTACGCTCTGCTTGGAGGCAGACACTGGCTTTGGCCAGCTGAGATTGCAGCTTTTGTACATGATGCACCTCAGTACGTGATGAAGTCTGTCATGCTCTCTTTGTGCAACTCTCAAGGTTCCAAAGCACTCAGAAAACATTAACAGAACATAAAAAATAATTTAATTTTTAAAAAATTAAGTTCAATACTCAATAAAATTCTCTTATTTTACAGTGCTGAGAAAGAAATATCTGTATAAGCAAAGGAGATGTTTTGATTAAGGCAAATCTCATGAGTTACTCACATTGCAAAGTCCTATTTAGTTGCATAAATAATAGCTGATTGCAAATATGTTTGTAAGAGTGGCCCTTAAACCTCAGTCTTTGCCAATACACAGCTAAGGGCTATTGAAAGGCATCCTCTGACCTCTTCTTTGAAAACTGAACAACCATCAGTTAAAGAAAACCTAGGATTTCTGGGAGAGGTTCCAAAACTGCAAGCTAACAATGCCTGAAGCAGTCACTGCCATACTCTACGCTGAGGAATTTTTCTTCTTGCAAGCTGCTGTAATGTGTGCTTCATTAATGTAATGCTTTTGTGCTTACATATCCCATAAAAACTTTCCATGAAAATAGCATCACCCCTGATGCCTGACAAAGGAGTATTTGCTTCTTAATTTTATGGTCACTCACATGCATCCTTATGTCCCATCTGCAGCTCTCATGATGGAAGTGTGTGTGGCTATAGTATCTATTGGTCATGTCAGACATGGAGATGATTGCTAGGAATTATGATGGGGATGATGTCTACTGTTTCTGCAATAAACAGAATACTTAAACAGTGTGTTTAGCACGAAAACCATCTGTAAGTCCAGGCAGGGAAGAAACTGCAATGTTAGTGAGGATTACTCATTTTTTTCTCTTTGATGGATCCCTAATTAACTGAATTTTCTTAGCTGATTGCCAAGGGGATATGCAATGCCTCTTCCTGAAAGACATAAAACAGAGAAGGGAGATGATATAAAGAAGGAACACCCACCCTCATTCAAGGACAGGTTTGAGCCTGAAGTCAAAGAAAAGCTGACCTAATTCCTCAGCCTAAGGAAAAGAAAATTGATGATCCCACAGATTTTTTCAAAGGAAAAGAAATGTTTCCCATGGTCAAAGTAGATAAGAAATGTAGTAATGGTTTTCATTTATAGCAAGGGAATCAGGGGAAGATAGCTGAAAAACAGTAAGAAGAGTTTACCACTGGCACAGAATGTCTTGGGAGGATACAGATTCTTCCTCATCACAGGTCTTAAAGGGGCTTGTTAGAGAAGTACAACAGAAATATAGAGAGAAATTAAACGTGGAATGTTAATCCCACACTTAGATGGGGAAATTGATTCACTGACTTCTGGACTGGTTTTTCTAAATTTCTGATTCTATGGCTTTTGGAATGTGCTATCCAAAGGCAAAGCCATGGGAGCAGGAGAAACAAAGATGACTAGAAATAATGCAAACTGATGAGATTTTAGACTTTACCTTTCTGATAGGGTGGAATAAATCTCGCCCTTTTTAGGTAACTATAAAAACATAAAGTGTAGAGAAGTACAGCTACACCATAGATTCCTTTAGAGAAGCAAACCAGACATTTCTGGAGCATAATTCATGTGAACTGTTTGAAACATCCACCTTCAACTGAGTCAACCAAACATCTACCATCAACTTTGTCAGTAAGTCCAAGTTTTACTTACTGGGAAAGATATCTACTGGGAATGGCTCAGTCCCAGGCAACTACCCACATGCAGCTACCTAGCGTTAGCTACAATGAATCCCAGTACAGGAGACTGGCTTTCCAGCTTTGCCTCTTGCTCACCTCAAGTATCTGGCCTGAACCCAGACCAAAAAACAACAGCATTCTTTTTTCTCCCTGAAAAGTAATTCCCAAAACCCCAGAACCTTGATTGTTTATGTATTTCTCCTTTTTTTTCATGCCTTCAAATTTTGTTTTTCTTTACTCCTCCCACTGCAGCACCTTAACTGTTATTCTCATCATCTAGCTGAACCTGGAGGATACTGGAGGGATGTAGTGTTGCTTCTATATGCTTTTCAGGGAAGCAGAGACAGGCTTTACAAGCCCTGTACAGTTGGACAGCATTTCCTAATAATTGTAATGTTCTTAGATTGACAGTGAAGAATGCGCAGACACACACTGTGATCACACAAAATTCATTTGCCAAGTAAAACAAGTTAAAAGCTCCTTTTTCAAAAATTGTTTTCTCTCCAACTCTTGCTCCTATTCAGAGAAGGCTGACTAGGTACATATCAGTTAGCGCATCAGCTACTACTGGCAAGCAACCTAAACAAGTTCTCTGATACTAAACCTCCTGAAAAAGAGAGAGCGAAGTTGATGTACACGTCTCAAAGGAATTAGAGACAGTCTGAAATCTGATTTTCTCCCCTTTCTTCACTCCTGCAGTAAAAAAAAAAAGTCAATTTTTACAGAATCTTTACCTGACAGAAAAGCAAGCACTACAACAAATAGCTAAAATTGCATTTTCAGCATAGATTTTAAGGATTTCTCTTTTTTAAGATCAGTAAAAAATTATTTTAAGCACCAAAGTTTCAGAGAAAGATATTGCTTACTCAAAGAGATGTTGATATGTCCGACTAAAAAAGAATAAGCAGAGTCAGGCTATGTCTGTACTTTGGCACTAGACCTCCAAAAACCAGCTACATAAATCCAAAAGGGACTTAGATACATCTGCTGTCAGCATTTCTTGCATTTTTGCTGGAAAAACTGCCACAGGGTTGGTTCACTGTGAGGAGACACAGGGCAGCCACCAGTGTCACCTTTCAGATGAGAGAATCAAGTGAATCCAGACTACACAGTCAACTATCTGGGTCTCCTCTCCTTAAAAGCAAGGACCTCCATTCTGAGTACAAAGCCACCTGGGAAACTCCTTTGCTGGTCTAATGTACCCCTCACCTTTCTAAATCCCATCCTAAAAATGGCTAAAGCCACTTTTTCACATTAGTACATTTTGCCTTAGAGAAAACTACAGCACTTTCATTACTGCAAAGAGCAGATCTGGTGCTCTATTTTGATTTTTATTTCCTTATTATAAGGTCCTCTAGAGGAACGCAGAAGGTGTTCTTGCTTCTGTCTGTGCCTGACACAAAAGGTCATTCCTGTGTCCAGAAGACACCTCCTTTTTCAGAGTCATCCTTCAACTCAGAGTCATCCTTCAACTCAGAGTCTGCTCCTACACAAGCTAGTGAAGCCTTTCTCTGGCTCTGGGTAAACCAAGAACCCCTCCAGCTTCACAGGTTAGTCAGAAAAATACAATTACAGCATCTTGAACTGTGAGAGTATAATTGCATCAAAACCTGTGATAAAGTGGTGAAGCTAAACAGAGACACACATAATGACTGTGAAGTGGTTACTGCTGTAACAAAACCTTCTCTGACTGATTCTTTGGTCAAGTGTTCTTCAGACCTCTGATAGTTTGAAAAAATATGTGACATTTTGATACCAATGGGTTACAAAGATACTGAGACTGAGAAAGAGTATAGGAGCAATAAAACTTTTGTTGTGTCTTGTTCTACACAAAAATAAATTCAATGTTGTTGGCAGCTTTGTTTGTTTGTTTAAATGCACTAAGCCTACAGTCAGTTTTTTCTTCTTTATCCTTACAATTGTGATTCCTAAGTCATAAATATTCTTTGTAACAATAAAGGTATCTGAAAACAAAACATGCATTTTCCTTAGAGAATTACATGCATTGATTTCATTATTGTATTAGTCAACCTCTGAAAAACAGAGAGCTACCTGAATTTTCTCAGATGATTTTGTCTGCATTTGCTGATTACATTTATGCTCCATATAGAATTGCATCTATCTTTCTTTATCACATTACCTGTGAATCATTAACTAAATCTCAATGGTAGGTACTGGGAGCCTGAGAAATTGTGATAAAGAAACAGAATAAATTCAAAGCCAAAACACAAAAGACCTTACAAAAAAGGAATTCCACCAAACACAAGTTTTCATATGACATGTGAAATTCAGGCTGAAATCAAGTTTTATGCTGCAATTGACAGACAGCTTTATTGTTGCTTTCAATTCTCTTATTTTTAGTATTTTGAATTAAAATATTTATTCTATTTCTGAAATCAGTCCAGGTGATACTGCTTTGGTTTAATTAGCATGATATGGAAACCTGCTCTTTACTCTCATTGTAAACAGCTAAAAAATCCATCTTACCGCTTTCATCCAGCAAGAAATCATCCTGGTAACGAAACTTTTCTGGTCCACATGCAATAAAAATGTCATCGTCGCCAAAAAAATCCTGAAGGCACATCACCTGCAAGCAAAAAGGAAAGGAAGGCATGAAAGGTATGAAAAATTTCATCATCAGAATTGTAACAATGAACCCCTCTTTGTCTCCATCTGCATGAAAATTCTTCACTTTTAATGGAATCAACAGGGCTTCATCTCCAGATAAATTTCAAAGCTCTGCTCTGACCATCTGTTACAAGTGAGAAACACTTTTATGGACACTGCAGGGAAAGATAAGAGAAAAAGCCGTAACTGTCAGATTTATTACACGATGCATCCGTAGTATGAGGTAAATGCCTTCTGCTTGTGCAAAGGTACCATTCAACCAGGAGTTAGCAGGTAATTAATTTGCTTTTCAGTTCACATCTCCATCATTTGGCTGCAATGAAACAAGGTTATAGCTTTGTATGTAGAATGAAATGCAGTTATTTCTGCAAAATTTCTCTATCAGGAAACTCACACAGGTGAACTAAACCTCCTTCACAAAGTCTCTCTCTATTCCAGAGTCAGTGTGAATTTCTCTTTGAAGGCACCAAGCTGAACAGTCAAGTCAGATGAGCTGGGAAGAATTCTTCTAGTACTGAGTAAAAGGATAATCTCTTTCTACTCCCATATATGAACAGTCAGGAATACATTGGTTTGCTTTTATATCCCCACAGGACATTTCAGAGACTTTACTGCAGCCTTTCAGTATCTAAAGGGGCCTTGGAAGAAAGTTGGGAACAGATATTTTAGTAGGGCTTGTTGCAATAGGACAAGGGGTAATGGTGTTCCAAATTAAAAGAGGGCAGATATAAGGAAGAAGTTTTTTACAATAAGGACAGTGAAACACTGGAGCAGGTTGCCCAGAGAGGTAATAGATGCTCCATCCTTGGAAACATTCGAAGTCAAGTTGGATGCAAGTCTGAGCAACCTGATTTATTTGAAGATGTCTCTGCTCATGGCAGGGGTGTTGGAACAAGGTGAGCTTTAAGTCCCTTCCACCCTAAATCATTCTATTCTATGATTTCCTTACAACAGCTTTTAGTTATTTTACAAGGCACTGCTTAATAATTAAATCTTTCCAATCATATGGAATCATATTAAACCAAGAATCAGTGACTTTTACCAAAAAAACTGACTTCGGACTTACTGATACAGCTTTGACAAATTTTAAAAATAAATTAGATGTCTATCTTTATTTTAAAAAACAAAGATACTTAATAAAGTCTGTTCTCACTTCACATTTACAAGAAGATTTTAAAAGAGTAGGCTTGCTTATATTTTTTTATATCAAGTTTGGTAATTAAATAGTACGCTGTTTGAACAGGCTAATTTTACAAATAGAGTTTCAAGTCCACAGTCAGAAAAGCAACACATAAACAGTCTAAAAATTGACAAAGCAGTTGAGAACAGTCCAGCACATCTAAACAAGCCCCCTCAGAAAAAGTATTTGAAGTCTACAAAAACACAAGGGAAAGAATTATCTAATAAGATTTTGCCAGATTTTGGCATAAGAAGTACCACCATCAATCTGATGTAACTGGTGTCTAGGGGTTATAAAATTCATATCATCCTTCCCAGAAACATGCCTGAAGGCTTTGACATCCACAGCAGTTACGAGCTTCTATAGCAGAAATGTCTTAAGGAAGAAAAATAGCAGTACATGTCGTGACTTGCTTCTAGACTACTATTCATAATTAAAACAATTTTAAAGGCAGAACATTAGCAAATTAAAAAAAAAAAAAAACCAAAAAAAAAAAAACCAAAAAAAAAAAAA
>VZUI01059610.1:0-85702 GCA_013401135.1 Cettia cetti | reverse complement strand
GGGGCGAGCGCGGCCCCGCCGCCCCCGCCCGCTCGTCAGCGCGGCGGTGCCTCGTTGTTCCCCCCCGCGCCGGGCCGCGGAGGGGGGACCCGCCGTGCTCCCTCCGTGCCCGGGCCGTCCGCCTGCCGCAGCCGCTCGCGTCTCCTCGGGCGGCCGCTCGCCGCGTCCTCCCCGAAATAGGCTCCCCTCCGCCAGCGGCTGAGTAGAAGTGCTGCGCCGGAGGATGCAGCCGCTGTTGCTGGAGGGAGTTGGGCACTTTTGGCATCATGGAGGTGGGAAGGAGAGGGGCCGACACCGGAGGTTCGTCCTCATGGGGAAAGCGCCCTGGGGGGCGGCCGGTTTTGCGGCCAGAAGTGACAGGGCGCCTTGCGGCCGCCACGGAATGACTGCAACTTTCTCCTGTCCTCCATCACGCCTTCGATGATAATATTTTTCTCCTCCCTCCCCTGCTCCTCCCCTCTTGTGTTACACCGACAGCGACAGCAGGGTGTTGTGGGTGTTTGCAGGGAATATCTGTATGAAGGTTATGAGCAAACAAGTCCCTTCGCTGTTCCCTTTCGGGTATTGTCTGCTTTTCCTCCTTGTGCTGTGTTGCCACAAGATGTAGCAGTCATACAGCTAGTGAGTTGTTCGGCGCTTTTAGCTAAAATAACTACTTGCTGAACGCCAGTTAGTGGCGGAGGAGAACTTTTATGCACAGATACTTGCATACCGAGCAGTTGTATAATTTTAATTGATTTGCCCCAGTTTAATGAATACCATTTCTTGTAGCATCTGCAAAACGTCATCGCCCAAGCAGGAAACTTGCTAACTTAAAATAGAAATAGTTGCGAAGATGGGGAGTCTTTGTTTTTGAGGTCTTCCTGTAGTTGCTTGCTTGCTTTTTGGGTTTTCTTGTTTTTTGGTGGGGTTTTGTTTTTTTTTTTTTTTTGGTTGATAAGCAATGTAGGGACTTGGTAACAAGGATTCGACATCCTGAAAACGTATAATGCAGTCTGGTTTCTCCATTTTCCACACCAGTAGTTGTCAGACTTGTATCACTCTGTGTCACTTTTGCACACGCTCCTGCAGGTAGATTGACATGAAATGCTCTAGAAAATACCTGGGAAGGAATTATGGTATATGTTAAAGATGCTGAGTAAAGTGGCAGGCATTTTGTGCTCATCTTCTCTGGAAAGCCAAAGCCAAAACGACCACCAGCAGCCAAATTCTTAGTTTCAAGTTTATTGAGAGTAGGTTTCTTCACTGTTGCAACTCTTGTTATGAATATGCATGCAGGTAATATGTATATGTAGCCTATTTTTGGATGTATTTCAAATACCTGCCATACAAGCTTGAAATGATTATTGCAGTAGAAATTATGTATTTATTTATTTTATGGAGGTCATTGAGTACCTCTGTTGAGACAAGAAAAATATTTTTTGTGAAACTCATTTTTAATATGGTGATTATGCTATTTACATTTTTCTTTCTTACTACTAACGTTGGTTGGATTTTTCTGGGTACTGGAATTTGCATCCTCTAATACAGATTATGGAGTTAAAAGTAATCAAAACCTTGATGTTTGCTTGGTACTGTAAAGTGTTGTATTTGCTTGGTGTTCTGGGTTACATTTAAATTGTGTGTCCTCACTAGGTAGCTTGCTTTGAAAAGGAACACAAGCTGCCATGCTTGAGTTTATGTTTTGCATTCATGCTTGTGGGATGTTATCAGCTCATCTTACTTTATGTATATACGTTTTACAAAGAAGTATCTTGACGGAAATCAATAGGCCCTGAAATATAAATACATTAGTATGTTTATAGACATTGGCTTATAAATGTGAAAGATTGATTCCAGATCAAACTAATAAGCATGGAATATTTGCAGTGCAGTGTGTTTATAGGAGCCTGTGTCGTCATCAGTTCTAAACTTGTGATACCTTGTGATGTTAATGGAGCTTGTGAGTTTTGGAGCAGTGCACCAGGCTGCCGGCCCGAACTGGATCACAGCTGCATGGCTGCTGCTGCCAGTTCCGAGTGGGTAATATTTACCGACACAGCGCATTTGGCACTTGTGCAGGGCTTCTTTCCCAGCCTGGCCTTCTTGTTTGTGGATTAAAATCCCTTTGGTTGCCTCCTGTGGGAGTGATGTCCCTGTTGCCTTTGGAAGTGCAGACCTTCAGAGTGTACCACATGTGCTGTGGTTGATCTGACCTCACCTGGTCACGGGCTGGTACCGGCTCACGTGTCTCACATGGGCTTTTGATGATTCTGGTTCATTAAGAACGGAAACCCTCAACAACATGAATTAGGAAGTTCTGAAAGTGTTTTCGGAATTTCTAATAGGAAAAAAGCAAAAAAGAAAAGCTCTGGCATATATAACGATTGCACAAACACATTTTTAAGAAAATGATAATACCTTGTCAGTATGAAAAGAGATCACCTGGAAAATATGGATGAAATTAGAGGAAATTATATTTTTAAAATATAATAATCTTTTAAAATTCGCTTGCAACATTGCAGCAGCATTTTCCATTGGATGTTATCTGCTATATCTTGATCAAGAGTGGCCTCGTGGCTTTGCTGTATTGACTTAAATTTATGTTTTGAGGTTTTGAAAGGAAAAGATTGGGATGGACTTGAATACAGTTGCAGCTATACATTTCTACTGTCTGAGAACTATCTCTTGTTTGCATTTTAGTGTAGCTTGTAAATGTCTGTCGTTCTGTCAGTTGTTTTATATACCCATAACTTAAGTGTGGTATATGTGGTCATTTTAGAGCCCTGCAGTAGATGTTATCAGGAATTTAGGAGGACTGTTATGCGGTATTATTTTACATACTGTATTTGTGGTTGTGTGACTAAGTCTTGTGCCATAGCTCACATAATTGCAGTCACACAATTTCCTGTTGGAAGTTTCTTGATTTTTGCCTGCTTTATGTGTGTAAGTAAAAATATTAAGCACATACCTGCAAAGTGCTGTTTTGTAAATGGAGAATGTTCAGGCCAGTGCTGACAAGGCAGAGTCAGAAGTGATTCCATAGATTGCCTTGGGTTGGAAGGGACTGTAATCATCTAGTTCCAACCCCCTGCCATGGGCAAGGGCACCTCCCTCTAGGCCAGGTTGCTCAAAGCCCCATCCAGCCCGGTCTTGAACACTTCCAGGGATGCAGCAGGCACAACTCCACAACTACTGGTGGAGAGTTCCAGAGTCTCCCCACCCCCAAAGTAAATAATTTATTCCTAATATCTAATCTATATCTCCTCTGTATCAGTTTAAAGCTGTTGTCCCTTGTCCTGTCCCTTCATGCTCTTGTAAAAAGTCCCTCCCCAGCTTCCTTAATAGGCCTGCTTAAGGTACTGGAAGGCGCTGTATGGTCTCCCCAGAGCCTTTTCTTCTGCAGGCTGAACAATGCCAATTCTCTCAGCCTGTCTTCAGAGCAGAGATGCTCCAGCCTTCTGATCATCTTCATGGCCTCTGTCTGGGTTTTTCCAGCAGGTCCATGTCCTTCATTTGTCCCCAGGTGGGGGTCTCAGCAGAGTGGAGTAGAGGGGCAGAATCCTCTCCCTTCATGTTCTAGGTACGCTGCTTTTGGTGCAGCCCAGGACATGGTTGTGTGTAGTATCTGTGCTGCAATATCTGGTGATTAAGCATAATGCTTTGTAAGTTATTTTTATATGTGCTCAACAAAATTTTTGGTAGTTTTTTTCTTAAAATTTGATAAATGTGTATTGTTTGTATTTTTTAAATGTTACCTAAAATGTGATGGTAGTTATGTGTCTGAGCACAAAAGTACAGTTTATTTCCTCCTTAACTTTCCAGTCTAGAAAATGCTTCTATTTGCCAGGTTGTATCTGTGTGCTACACACAATATATTAGTCCATTAACAGGAAAGCAACCTGAATCTTATTAAAACTTCCAGAGTTATTGTTTTCTGTTTCTGTTTGCGTGTAGTGTAAAACCTCAGCTACTTTGTTTGTTTTAGCAGGAAGTTCTCAGTAATTTTGTTGGCTTTTATCATTCAACTGTAGATCAACAATTTTTTGGATTTGGCCAGTTTATATGGGAGTAGAGAAGAACAGAAACACTTTCTGTATTTAAAAATTATGGCATAATTTTACTCATAATGAGCACAGCAATCCTAAAAAGGTTATTTAGGCTGGCTGTAGCACGAGAAGGTGTTGTCTGAGATTAATGTTGTGCCAGTGATACACAAATTCTAGCTTGTGTTATTATTGCTGGTTTTATTGAAGATGTCATTCTCATAGTAAGCTGATGCTTATGCCAAATTCTTGGGAGATTTTGTAGCATGTCCAAATGAGAAATGGGAAAGGAAACCTTTTTTAGTACAGATCCTTGTTTGAATCTGGTCTTCTGAAAGACAAGTGCTGTAGCAAATAGGGTAAATTAGTCAACTTGGCCAACTGCTTTGTTTTAATTCTGTTTTATTCTGCCTGGAATGGAATTTTCCATTAACATTTTCCATTTTAAATGGAGAGGGAATCAATATAAGGATAGGATATTCTTATTTATTATCTCCATTCAAATAAAAAACTTATTTCTCTCATTCTTTTTTCCCCCTCTGTATATTTTTTTCTTGTTTGCTTTTTCTTTCAGCAAGTTTTGGGTTTTTTTTTTCTCCATCAAGCTGAAGTAAACTTGCTTGTTAGTAGTAACTGTAGTCTGCAGTTAGTCTTGACATTTCTTTGGATTTTCTTAGAGCCCGATAATCCTAAGTGATTGCAAAATACTGTTGTGACTGCTGGGAAACACTACCATATATAGTGCATCATGATCAAAGTTCTATAGAATTTTGCTACCTTAAGAATTGAGATTATGGAAATATGATAGGTTTAAATAAACCTTTATGCTTTTTATGTTCTTGGTATAAGGTTGTGTTTTGAAGTAGTGCTTGCTCCCAGTCCATTTACTCTCATACTAGTTTTTTTTCCTTCCATGCTGAGCTTTTTTACACAAGAAAGAAGTTGAAGTTAGTAAATTGTTTTTATGCAGTAGAGTAGTTCCTGAGCTGTAGCTAAAAAACATAAAAGCACATAAGTGGGAGGAGGAAAAGCTTTATGAAGTTCTTTCTGTTTGGCTTGGTGTGTTTCAGTTATAAAAGAGGAAAAGGGAAGTTTGGGTTGCCAAATTGCTCTGAGTGGATATGAAGGTGGGTAGAGGAAGGAGAGTGGTCAGGATTTCTGTTGAGAATGCCAGTACTTCAGTTGTGATCGTTGGAGAGCAGTTAAACAGAAGCTGGCCACCATAATATAACCCAGTTTTTCAGGTGTTGCAAGTGGAAAACTTCTAATAGTTGCTGAAAATAACAAGGAACGAGTACAGCACTTTATGTTCAGTACTTAAGGACAAAGTTTGCTAAGAATAGGGAAGCGTTAGTGAGCATCAGAAGGTATTTTGGATCCTACTTTTCCCATCATCTTGACTCCATCCTTATTGAGATGCTTTGTTTGGGATAGGAAGTAAGAGTCTATCTCCCTCCCAGGCACCTTCTGTCTGGAGGTCTTCCTCCTTTCTTTCATTCCTGACTAGAGCACTGGGATATACCAGCAGAAAAATCTTGGCACCTAGGCTTTCCCTGGGGAGGATGTGGTAGGTGGCAGGAACATGACTGCTTGAGGCTTTTATCCACCTCAAACTTAGTCCTGGAAGAGGGGAGCAGAAGGTCTTAAGTGAAGTTGGACATGCTGAAGATGCTGGGGGAAGACTGGGACTGTGCTGGAGGGATTGACTGAAATCAGAGTGACTATATTATTAATTTTAATCATGACTTAAATCAGGGAGCAGGAAACCCTGATTAAATAATTGTTTTTAATTTTATTTTGCATTTGTGCTTAATTATTTTTCTTAAAGAAAAGTTGATTCTAATTGGTCTAATTTGATCATACCTCTTGCTAGAAAGGAGGGGACACATCTATATGCATTTATTTAAGGCTTTATGCGGCCTAGATTCTTAATGTTTAAGAAACATAATTCCCCATGCTTTAGACAGCTTTTAGCTAACTTTGTTAGTTAAATAAAATGAATTCTAATTGTGCTACATACATAGTAAGAAACAAATATATCCAAACATGTTCTGCATTTAAACCAGATAAAGGAGAATTTTCTGTAGTTTGTAAAATGAGTCAATTACTTCCGGTCACTGTGCCTTGCAAAATTTGGAGTTAATAGATCAAATCCAGTCACCAGTCCTTCGTGTTCTTCATTTAGAAGAGAAAGCCAGGCTTTTCTGCTTTCCAAGTTGCTCTTTAGCAGGTCTGAGTAAACCAGCTGCTGAAGTGGTTGAACAAGTGAAAATGGCCAATGCAGTTGCTGGTGAAAGCTGATCAAGTGCTTCAAAACTCCAATTCAGGCAGCTCACCCACAGCTTTCAGTGATGTGATGGTCTGTCTACCAGCAGAGCATTAAAGTTTATAATATTTGAATGTATTTTGCTCTTTTATGAATTTAATAGATCATAAACTTTAAACCTCACCATAGATTCTTACTGCTCCAAGCTTCAATTAAACATTTGGTGCTGAAGCGTATTTTTAAAATACACAAATAAGAAAAATTGCCTGCAAATAAAGCTCAGTAGCTTTATTTGGAAAGGCTTTGAAGCTGACAACTGTCCTCCAAGGATTTAGAGGGACAACTAGTAATTGTTGAGTGACTACAGAACTGTGACAGGAATCTGGTCACTTTGGAGTGGGAAAGTTAATTTACTGTAGCTTTTATGTGAAACTGGATGTCATGGGGAAGGTTGGTATTCCCTAGGACCCCCTCTGCTTGCTGAGAGGTGGCAGCAGGAGCATTAAGCAATCATGTCTGCAGTTTTACGTAGGTGGAAACTTAAGGTTGCAGTGCTTTCTTTATAATGTCCTTAAGAACAAAGCACTCTGAACTTCATGTTTTAAGAGATGGGGATGCTGGTAAGAAACTGCAGAGTGCCTTTTACAGGAAATGAAGACTGACCAATAGTTATTTGGGGGATTGAGGAGTACTAGATTCCATTTCTATGCACTTCTAATAGATCTATACCTGTAAGAGAAAAATAACAATTTTTTGAGGAAAAAAGGAAATCCTGATGCTTTTAGAAAAATCTGTTGTATGATGTCACACACCCCCAGCCTTTTAGCTATTGAATTTTGTAACTACCTTGAACTGAAAGCGTGTAGATACTTCAAGCACTGTGTCTTGCATCTGTAACTTTTGGTGGGTTGCATTTTTTTTAATAAGTAAACAAACTTCTGAACTATATGCTGAAGGGCAAGAAATTGGAAAGTAATCTCACAAATAGATATCTGAGTTTCATAAGTCCTGCAAGTCTGAAACAGTATAATTTAGGTCCTGGTCATCCCACTGTGGGACTGTGATGCTTTTGGGATCGTGTAGATTGAACAGCAGAGGTGTTTCCCATTTCTGTTCTCCATCATGGAACTCTTGGTTCTGTGGAGACAAACTCAGATGATGCTACAAGTAGGATTTATAATACTTTTTTTTTTTCACTCCTGTGACTTAGACTAATCCAACCTGTACACTGCATAGCTGTATTTGGTTAATATCGGGGGTTTTCTAATTAATGCTGTGTTCTCATAGGTTCTACAGTTTTGTTCTAATTTTTGCAATAGTACAATTTTAGTATGTCTTAATACCCTCTTACTAACTACTTTGACTCTCAAGGATATTATAGCCTTTGTTATTTCTTAGATTATTCTTAGTAAAAGTGATGAGAAAAGTAGTATCCTTTAAGAAGTTGATATTTTCATTATAAAGCAATTGAGAATAAAATCCACACATTAATAATAATGACTTTAACATTTGTAGAATATTCAAGAGTGGTGGTGGTCTAGGCAGTGTGATTGTCTTTGTAAAGTACAGTTTTTATTTAAACTGTGATAGCAGTGATTATAAAGAGTGGTTTTATTGGTATTACTAGGGTTTTCTTGGTTTTTTTTCAGGGTTTTTTTGAGCGATTCAGTGATTTCTTGAGCTGGTGGCTGTTTGGGAGTGGTTGCTGTCTTTGATACGTGTTTTAGAAAGTTCTTGACTGTTAAATTAATGTCATGGTTTAGTTTCAGTAGTTTTAGTCACAGTACTAAGGTTTGATAAGAGGCTCTCTTGTAAGCTCTCCACAAGCTTTAACTCTGAACAAAGTGAAGTAATTCTTCTTCTTACAGTACTTGTGTTCCTAGTCTTATGAGGAGTGGGATTTTAATGTTTTTAAGTTACAAGTAGGATTCAAATAGAAGTAATTCCTGAAGATGCAGGTTTTGAATTTTTAAATGAGATTTAAAAAAGCACTTTCTGCTGTGCATGTTGTTGTCTCAGTATGTGGTTGCTTTTTTGAAGTTCATTGCTTATTTAATTTACTTAGAAACTCAGATTGCATATTGCCTCTTTGTAATTAAATTGTATTATTAAATGATTGTGATACAACTAATGCTTAAGAGGAGTTACACCTGTATTCAAACTGAAAAGCAAATGTCATGTTGATCTTCTTGTTAGGTGGTACTTTGTATTCTGCATCAATACATGATTTTTTTTTTTTTTCCCCAGTTGCTTGCTTGGTACATGCTATCATATCCAGAACATGCAAGTGGTTACTATTAAGGAAGCAGCAGCTTTATATGTCCTGAATGTACACATTTTTAGATATACGTAAACCATTGCCTTAATGAACTGTTTTATCATTAGGAATACTAATGTTGCTGTTAAGACCCTGCATTTTGCAAAGCAGTCTCATAAACAAGCTAAAGTTATACAAAGATTTCAGCTGTTTTTTAGTAAAAATATTCTAAATTCCTGTTGTTTATTATTACATACCTCTTAAAAGCTTGTTTCATTTTTTCAAATATGTAATTTTGTTAAATGTGATGATGATTGCAGATGGTACAAAATTTGGCAGCTGGATTAATCATGCTAGTTTTGCCATGAGTTTTAGTTTTTGGTATTGTTTGCTTTTAAACAGAATAACAGAAACATGTAAAGTTCACTACAGCCTGGTTGTGTATTAGATGATACATTAATACTGTGTTTCTTGTATTTTCTCTCTATTTCTTATAATTGCAACATATGTCATAATTTGGGTATGAAGTAGTGAAGCCATGACAATGAAATAATCTCCAGTAAATTACCCTAATAGTGATGAGCTTTGGGGTTTTCCCCCCCATGTTGTGTGATTGCTGGTTGACCTGATTTGTTCTCTTGGCTAAATCACAACGTGCTGTTCTCTGAGCCTTTCACTTGTTTTTTTTTCTTCCAGAGAAGTGCAAACAACAGGCACCAGTCTCTGCCAGCATCTGACACCACCTTCCTGCTGTTTCCCTTAAATCTTTCTCTTCAAGTTTGTTTGAACCAAAAAAACCAAACAAAAAACCCCAGGAAATTTTTACTGCAATTTTGACTTTTTTGTGTGCGTTCTTGTGACTTTGAAATCCCATCTTCCTAAGGGAAGCAAGCAATGAGGCAGCAATACCAAGGACTGTCAGAAGTTGCAGAATTTGGGAGTGTGCCACCATCCCTGCTGTCCCTGAGTGGGATGTGTGCTCTCTCCTACACCACCAGGTCACTCAGCCTGCCTTCTCCCACTGCCAGTTTCCCTTCCTGGTGCTGGGCTGCAAGGATGACCTCCAGTACCATCCTGCTTCTCTGCTTCCCCTGTGCTTCTCTGAGCAGTGGTCCTCCTGCTCAGTTTTCCTTTGTGCATGCTGTTGATGGTGCTGGCAGGAGAGCAGGCTTTAGCTACAGGGAGTGGGTCAGTGCAGCAGGACCAGGAACCTTCTGGAGGTTGGACCTCCCACACGTAGCTGGGGGTGAGCTCAGTGGCACAGGGGTGCAAGGATATACCCAGGAGTCTCCTCCTGTGTCCCACAGCACATCACCATGCAGGAGCTCTCCTGCTGCAGTGCTGGCAGCAAGGGTGAGTGCTCTGTGCACTCGGGATTTTGCGGTCGCAGGCACCGGTGTCCGGAAGGACTGCAGAGGAATGCTTGTTTATGTGAGGTGTCAAAGTTCTCACTGACCACCAGCTATCACTTGAGAAAAGGTGAAATCCTGTTTTAAGGTTGTTGTGGGTAATAGTTCAAATGAGAGATTTTTGGGAAATAGCAGATCTTGTCCGTGTGTTTTCAGTCTTCAATGAAATTGCTTATGCTCTTTTAGGTTTAAGTTAAGACAGGTTGTTACAAATGCTTATTTTTTACATGTTGGGTCATGGAATTTATTTGGTTCATTGTGTCAGTGATCCAAAGATACTGAGTGGAAGAGCTTATTTCTGAAAAAGAAGCCATTTTTAGTGGAGTTTTCTCATTTGGTAGATAGTCTTCCTAGCACATAGTACTCACAGAACAGTATTTTGTTGTGTGAAAACAGTAGATGAAAGCAGTGAATCAGTGTTTCAGGTAACTACCAAAATAGGTAGCATGACTATTAGGGATGGAAAGGGTTTTTTTGTTAGAGACTAGGCTGATTTTATTTTAAGTTAGACCCAAACCTGCCTGGTGTTCTCAGTTATTTGTGTTGCTATTTGCTACCTTGTATTTAGAAGATTTCCCGTGGTTAGACTTTATCACCTGTTCATATTGACTGTGGCCCTGCAGGAGCTGAGCTGGCCCTGGCTGCCGGCTCTGGGGGCGTGCGCTGTGTGTTGGGCCTGCCGGCGGTGGTGCCTCTGGCTGGGCACAGGCAGGGTGAGGAGGGCAGCTTCCAGCTCAGCCTGTTTGTTCTTCAGAGAACTGCTGTTGGTGAAACTTTCTCCTAACTGATGGGGGTTTATTCAGTTGCTTTCAATAGTGCTTAAGGTTTTGTCACTAAGACAGCTTGCTAAAGCAGCAGTCTGGGGTGGGGAGTGTGGTGCATGTGGTGGATGCCCCCATGCACCTGGAGACTTGTCAGGGCCTTGGCCACGTCTGACTGTAAGGCAGTGGTCTCATTAGGACTGCTTGTGTTTTCTTACTTATGGAGGTAAGCCTGGTGTGGTTCTGGGTCCTCTCAAGTTCCTCATATGATTGGTGATAGGTGTATTCAGTTTTAAAGCATTTTCTGTGTGATTAGGTGGTGCTTAGTTACCCCAGAGTGGATCAGTCATGTTAACTGCACCAGATAAAAGACATCCCAATTGGTCACATGTTGGTGGAAGATGTGCTGCTGCCTCCCTGTAGCATGGTCTGTTCTTCTCTGTTAAGTTGGCTGCAGGAAGTAGGCTCCACAAAGCCTGCTTTGACCATCCAAGGGATTTCGTGTCCTCCCTGCCTCTGGTGTGAGCTATTTTAAGGAGAAATCCTGCTTTGTCTCCTGTCAGATGGGGAGGAGAGGTTGGATCACACTTTTTTTTTTTTCTGAAATTGTGCCTACAGTGGACCACAGAAGGCAGTGTAACATCCTTATCCCTTAAGAATAAAAGGGCAGTAGTCCTGTGAGTGTTCAGGTGCTTCTGCATGGTGGATGATGTTAATTACAGATGAGTATTTTTACTGGTGTCTTGAAGTATGTTTTGAACATATACCTGAAAATAGTATTTTGTTTCTCAATTTGTGATATCAAAGCCTTACAACTCTGTTCTTTTCTAATTTCTGGTTGTCCGTAGGGCTTTAACTGCTTTTACGTTCTGAAGTTTTATTCATGTGATTGCAGACTGTGTTCCACGAGGTTCGCTTAGCCAGCAAGATAGGCAGTTCTTAGGAAGGGACTGTGTTGAAAGGAATGAAAATCCCTTCTGGTTTTTTTCTTCTAAAACTTGAATGAAAGTGATAGTATAGCAGAAAAGAAAGCTGGTTTAAAATTAGGCAATGAGCTTTGGATAGGAGAAATGGCTGTAATGCAAATTTCTTTAATGATAATGCTGAGTAGAACTAAAACTGAATTTTTGACAGATGATTGCATAGGATGTTTCTTTGTGTGTGAACTGAGTGGGTTTTAAATTTTTAAAAATGTTCAGTACTCAAAGTTGCAACTGAATTCAGTGTATACTGTTGGTATCAACAGGCTTTGTAGCTGTGTTGTAAGGACTAAATAGCTTGAAATATTTTACCCCCTCCCCATAGCCTTAAACTTGATTTTTTACTGATTCATGTGTCATTTCATGTTTAAGTCCTTTTTTCCCCTTCTATCTGTAGAATAGGAACAATGCTGAAAGGTCCCAGAAAAATGTAGGTGTAGTCGTTAACATGTCAGCTGTGTGTGTGTGTGCAATTTGTCTAGCCATGTCCTGAGAGTCTCCTCCCTACAAGGGACTCTGAGGAAATTAGTTTCTTCCCATGTTCAGTGAAACTTGTTTAAGTTGTAAATTAAACAAAAAACACCACAAACAAACAAACAAACCCCCCCAAACCAACTAAGGTTTGATTCCCACCTGAAGGAACAGTAGCTAGTTGGCAGCTTCTCTGAGCACCACGTAGACAGGTGCCTCCAAGAGAAACCAGTGAGGCATCTCACAGGTAGCACGCCCTGCTCAGTGTAGGGGACAGGATCCCTGCTGCATGAGCTGGCTGGTGGTGTGGTGGTTAGTGGTCAATCTTGTGATTCTGCAGTCTAAGTATCTTAATATATGTTATTTTTGTTTCAATTTTTTGTGTTTTCTATGCT
Source organism: Cettia cetti (assembly GCA_013401135.1). Lineage (NCBI taxonomy): Eukaryota > Metazoa > Chordata > Aves > Passeriformes > Sylviidae > Cettia > Cettia cetti. The sequence goes on along the minus strand of VZUI01059610.1, from coordinate 73,138 downwards.
GTGTTGGCCATACAGGTATTCTGAAAAAAGAGGAAATGGGTGGTCTGACTGGAGGTTAATACCTTTTTCTTAAAATGCTGTAGGTACAAAAGCCAAAATATTTAATGTATCTTGTAATTACAATTAGTGCTGAATTTACTGTCCTCCTTTAATCTTAGAGATGTAATGAGCTTTTTTTCATGTTGGATGTTAAAATTGTATGGAGGCTGATGTTCTAGTTGGTCACAATGTAATAAGTAAAATAGATGAATATGTTTGGAAAGACTTAGGATTTGCTTTTTTTTTTAGTTTCTTACTTATAAAATGTTCCTTGCCATGTAACAGCAAAACCAATACAGATTAAGAGATAGGTATTGTGGTCAGCAGTTTGTCCTGTGTGTTCCAGGGAACAGAGCACTTGCCTTGAGGGTCAGTGGGCTGTCTGTACTTGGGAGATTTTGAAGATCATGAGGGTAGAAATGGCAGTAGAAATACAGAAGTAAGGAGATTAGGAAGTTCAGGGAATTAACAGCTGAAATACACTTCTCTTGACACAAATGCAGCTTTCAGATACTAAATGACTGGTATTGTAACTCAGAAAAATAAATTTATTCTATTAAATTGTTGAGGGGTTTTGGCCTGCCTCTCCACCTTATGGGTAGCTTCAAAAAAATTTATTTGGGGAAAAGCTGCAACATCTTATATTTCTTCGTTCATAGTTTACTTTTTCTGCAGAGGGTGAGAACCAAAAAACCCTATGGGAAAAGACATTGCTTGCTCTGTTCCTGCTCAATAGGTGACCTCTGCTTTTAACTTCCTTTCCACTCCTTCTTCAGACAGCAGAAGCTACTGTTTATTTTTGATATGTGCAAAAGGCCTGTGCCATTTTAAATCCTTGCAGAACAGCCATTTCGTGGACTCGAATGTTTAGAGCTCTCGATTTGCTTCCTTGTAACTGAATGCTGCAAATAAAATTTGCTGTACCTTCTAGTATTTCTCTAGGTAGATGTTTCTTCTTCAGGACTGCTCCTGGCTTTTAGTCCTTTTCAGCATAGAAATAAATGGAGGGATGGAATGTAGTGAGCCTTTTGTTCAGAGTGGGATGCATTTGAGAGTATCACAAAACTGGTGTTATCTTGTGACCTGTTAGTCTGCATCGCCAACAAGTGACCCATGAACTTGCAGTGTGCTTCTCCCTGCTTGCTGCCTCTTCCCCAAGGCGACAGGGAACGTCTGGTTTTGCAGCAAATGAAGCTGAAATGGGCAAATTCTGCTGCTCTCTTTCTGTTTACATACCTTTTACAGAGTTGCCTGGAAGCAAGAGTAATTGCTGCACATTTCTCTACATAGATGAAGAGGGAGATGTAGAGATATGGAGGCAGCAGGTCACCTGCATATGTGCAGCCCAGGCTGTTCGTTTTTATCTCTCTTGACATAATGTTGTGTTTGAGGCAGATGTTTGCTACGTAGACAGGCAGTCTTTTAGTGTTCTGCCACAGATGTCTTGCATAACTTTGGCCAAGACAATAGGTACTCTATGTAAAATATAAATAGGTCTTTCTTACCTTATAGAGGGATTGTAAGCATAAACTTACCTGTGCATTGTACATCTGTTTGTTGTGGTGGGAGTAGTACAGGGTAATACATCAGCATTGGTACTGCCCTATAGGACACTAGCAAGGATTTGTTTTACTTTTAATTGACAAAGGCAACCCAAAGGGGGGGGTGCCATCATATTCTGTTTCAACTTTTCTTCTAACTTTGTAGCATGCAGTCATAACACAATGTGTTTAGTGGCATTTTTTCTTAACCAGAACATGGATTTTAACTCTGGAGAAAGAAAAGTTATCGCTTTTGACCTTGTAACTGTGTAGTAAATCTTCCCTTTCCAGGTAAAAGCTGCATGGAGCCTAGATAGGATTGTTTAAGACCTTTTGGCAGCCTTTAGAGAGGTTGTGCATGCACAGACCATAGTGGTCGGAGATGACAAGAAACATGAAGTGGATGTGTTAGCTGGCTTTCCAGTTGCTGCCAAAACTGACATTGTCTGGAACAAAACTTTATTAAAAGCACTTTAAAAGAAAGCTTTATATCTCTGATTATTCTGTCATTGTAGCAGATGTTCAAATCAGATGCTGTCATTAAAAATGAATTTTCCTGAAGATGCATTTGTTTTTCAGTATCTGTATATTTGTTCTAAATGGACTAAATGCTTAGAGCAGTACTTTAGACAGTGAGAGTTAATAGTCAATAAATCTGGTCTCTGGTATCACTGTTTATAGCAATGAAGAGTGTGAAATGGTCAATGAGGACTGTGTTAACAAACCTATTTCCTTCTGTTTCTTTGTAACATTCCAGCTCTGGCAGCTTGCTATTAAGTGGTGGAAGTTGGCATTATTGAAAAACACCAAAATCCTTCTGCCAAATCAGAACTTGCTCTTGGTAGTTCAGAATAGTATAGAGAACAGTTGCAAGTGAAGAATCCAAACCTTTTAAAAAAGCAAGTAAATGTGACACTTGGGATGATACAGCAACAAATTTCAAAGAAATGGTATCCATTTCTTTGTAATGAATGTGTTCAGGATAGTTCAATGTATCTGATGTTCACACATACCAGTGTGTAGTTTGTATATGTTCAGTGTTGACTTGTCAGGCTTGTTCTGCATGTGGCATTGTAGCCAACAACTTGAAATACCTGGTTTTAGCAAATTTTTTATTATTTAAACTCCTAATTGTACGAGTTCAGAGTAAGCCTTATAAATTAGGGCATTTCCAGAAGGGATATTATTCACTGTTGCTACTTTTCTGGTGTATTTTTTATAGTGACTTTTTTGTTTTATTGATATAGGAGGGCTTTCAGATGGGGAGAGATACTGCAGACTGGGATTTTGACATAGGAAGTACACTCTGATCTTGCCTAATTCAATAGTGCTTATAAGAGCCTAGGAGGGATTACTGGACATGGAGAGTGATTTTGGATGTGGGGAATTACTCTTCCAAGTGGACTGTTCTGCAGTGGTGCACAGCCTGTGTTTCTGTTACAGTGCCCATGAACTGATATATTGAATTCAATAAAGATGTGCAAAGGAGCAGAGTGAGTACAGTGATACCAGTCTTCAAAATGTAGCCTCCTAAGTGCCATTGAAGGGTTGCAGTTCCAGATAAACAGCATTCGGTTTGTTAGTAAAACAGAAATATGGAATTATCAAGGTTGGAAAAGACCTTCAAGATCATCCAGTCCAACCATTAGCCTAGCACTGTCATTGAAACCATGATATATCACTCAGATCCAGACACCTCTTAAGCATTTGCAGGGCTGGTGAATCCACTACCTCCCTGGGCAAGTTATTCCAGTGCCTGACCACCCTAAAAGTGGAAAAAAAAATTCTAACATTTAATCTGAATTTCCCCTCTGTCAGCTTAAGGCCAGTTTTTGGGGTCTTCTCACTGGAGGCACCATAGAAGACACCAGCCCCCTCCTCACTACGGCCTTCCTTGAGGGCGTTGTAGAGAGCAGCGAGGTCCCTCCTGAGCCTTCTCGAGACTAAACAACTCACTCAGCCATTCCCCATAGCACAGGTTTTCTAGACCTTTCACAAGCCTTGTTGCCCTTCACTTGACACGCTCCAGCACCTCAATGTCCTTTTTGAAGTGAGAGGCCCAGAACTGAGCACAGTATTCAAGGTGTGGCCTCACCAATGCTGGAGGAGAAATACACTGCATGTTCTTTCAATCGTTCTGTCCCTTCATTCATCACATTAAGCATTGTTCAACAGACTCAGGAAGGACCTTGTCGTGGTTCTGTTGCTCATAGCAGTATTTGCTATGCTAACGCTTCCTGTACACGATGCACATGGAGTTATATTGAAGGTCTGGGAAATGGATAGATAGATACCTTGTTGAGTGTTCTGGGTTATGTCTTCTTTTTATTAATTATTTCATACTTGCCAGCTCCTATCACTAATACAAAAAAACCCCACACTGCAAAAATAATGGCATAATAATTTCTGGGGCAAGATGAGAAAAGTTTGGTTGATGAAGAACTCCTTCAAGAAAAGCTGCCAGAAAGAAAAATGGCTAAAAACTGACCTATCTTACGGTTTTACACGCCAAGTAAAACTAAATGTTGATTCATTTTCTGAATAATGAATAAAATTGAAATGAGATACAGCATGCCATTGTTTCAATGAGTATTGTGGAAAAAAGTAGCTTTCAGACCATCAGCATCGTTAATTTCGGCTTCAGTCTTGAAAGCTGTCGTAGACTTACAGGTTTTACCATTTTTACACTGGGATGTAATTTTAAAAGATGCTCAGTCAATTGTGGCTTTTTTTCCTCCTTTTCAGGTCTGTCTCTTACATTACTGTTTGTCTTTCTTGGGTACTGCACTGCAACTCGAAAAGGTTGCATTTATACCTGTACAGTTGCTGTCTGTGGAATCAAAGTTAGTTTCTTGTGTGCAATACATAGGGCAAATACTGTCACTCAGAAATTTCTGAGAATTCTTTATCAATTCAGGAGGCCCAAGCATTACTCTTGAGCCAGGTGTGTCTTTCAGGCAATTCAGCTGTACTTCCAGGGGGTAGGATTGGTAGAGGGACTAGTCAGAAATGAGGCATTGCCTAGGACAGGGTTGCATGCCTGGTTTAGCCCCAGCTACAATAGACTGGACCCTGGGGATCTTCTGTCCTCTCTGTTGTATGGATCACTTGCTCCCTGAGCTCTGAAGGAGCCATTCTGAGCTGCCATCCTTGTGGCATATGCCCAGCTGGCATGCTGCTGGTCTGTGGCCACAGGAAAGCATCGGCAGGCAACTTGTAAATTCATCTCAGCCTCTGCTGCCATCTGATGAGATGCATGATCCTCAGGAGATCCCCAGAATACAGCGCCCAGCTGAAGGCAGGAGAATGAAACCGTCTTAGATTGTTACCCACAAAGGTCTCCTAGCTGGTCTGGGGTTGGCTCAAGTGCTTTATTCATAAGTCTTTCTTCAAGGTGTTGGCAGGGGTTCCCTCAGGAACATATTTCTGCATAATTCTCTTCTCTTTTCCAGCTTGTTGGCTACAAAATTGAAATCCAGAAACTGGCAGCACAGACATGAAGTCTAAAGATCATTACAATTTTTTTAAAAGTTAAAGAATTGATTTCTGTTGTAGAATGATTTGCAGAAAATTACTTAGCTATCCAGCAGCCAAAGTTTTCTTTATTTTAGATCAAAATTCTGGACTGTTGAACTGTTGGGAAAAGCGAAATAAACAACATTCAAGGGCTATAGTAATTTTAAAAATACTTCCAAAATAGACTACTGCATCTCGGGGAGAGAGGGACATTGTTCTGTTCTTTGGCCACCGGAAGAATTAATTTTGATTAACCCAGCAATCTATTCAAAATGCTTTTCCTTGTCAACTTTTTAGTCCATGGGAAATTGGTTAGAAGTTACTGTGTTGGGGGTATTTTTTATCCACATCAGAAAAACCTTAAATTCTCTGCTTAATATTTTAATATGTTTCCATACAGCAATTATAAAACCGTAATCAGCATATATAAATTTATAATATTTGTCAAAAACTGCTGTCTTTTTACGTTCATAGGAAGGATTATTTTTCTTATACTTTTAGATTTTCCACAGTTGTGCTTTTTTAGGCTGAAATTTGGCAGTTAGATTATTTTTCTCCCACAGGTTTTATGTAGACCAAAGTCTGATCTGTCTGCTAATTATCTGGCTTTCACCCCTCAGTCCCCTTTAGATTAATAAGAAAAGCCTGTTAAGTTCACCTAGGCACCTTAGCAGTGGAAGGGGGGTGTCTGCTGTGTTATGTGCTTCAGTGTTCTCAGGTGCTGAGAAATACTGCACTGTCATTGTGCTTTAAAATGACTCTTCATTAATTAAACAGGTTCTGTTTTTTCTTTACCCTGGGCTTAGATATATCCCTCTGCCATTAGGGTTTTCTTACTTTTTATGATCTTTTCAAAAGGTTAGTTTCACTTGAACATCAGGATATGTTTTTGTCCTCTTCTGTTTCATCTGCTGCCACTGTTAGCTTCAGATATAGCTGTTTTCAACTTTAGTGTAGTACCCTGAACTTTTTCATGTTACCTGTTGTTTAGAGGTTATAGTAGCTACATAGTCTTCTGTAAAAGAAGTAAATCCTGTTCCTTGGGAAGTCAGTGATTTTAAGCATTTCTGAACTCCCAGATTAAACTTTGTCATGAGTAATCTGTAGCTGTTAAGTATTTTGGAAGAGCTGTAACCCTCATGTATTGGTAAGTGCTGTCCTCTAGGCTTTGGATTGTTCTGGGATTTTGTCTTATTTGCTTTGCTTTAAATCTCAGAGATTGTCTCTTTCTCTGCCCTACTGACTGCTGATTTCGATTGAGTGGGACCTTCTTGACTTCAGGATTGTGATTCACTTTGGATGGTGATGTACTTCAAAGCCTTCTGCTAAGAATGGGCTGTATTTTTGCTGTTACCTTGAAACTGACCTCTTCTCAAATTAAAACTGCTTGGCTTTATGCCATTATGCTAGTGTCTCAACTTGATTTCTTTGCACATTAGTCATTTTCAAGGCTGTTTCCAGTTCTGTTCACTGTGATTCCCAAAACACACAGTGGAAGAGAGACTATTCAAGAGACTAGTCAACATTGTGAATTTCTGGTTTGTTGTTTTATTAATTTCTTAACCTCACTGCCCAAATGTTCTATTTTAAATTGAGCAGGTGTAATTTTCCAACTTAGAAAACAAGATTTCCATTCATTCCGTACAGTTTGATGGTAGTTGGTTTGCCTTGCTTTTTCACTTGGCCAAACTGGTGTTTTAGTGCTCCCTCTAACCCTTGACTGACAGCTTATTCTAGGTCACTTTAATATCCATTGGCTTTTATAAGGCACTGAAAATATAATCTGGAAGAGACCAGATTATACCATTTGGATCAGTGTTTACCCAACTAAATAATCGTTTATTACCAAGTAGTTTTTTTTCTTGGAGGGAGAAATATTAGCTTCATTAGACTATTATCCTGGAAATGAGAAAGTCTTTTCTGGTTGGTTCTGCAATAAGGAAAGCCCAGACTTTCAGAAAGATAAGGAAGAAGAATGAAGTTGAGTGCATAGTTTGAGTGGTTTGGTTTAGGGTTTGGTCTGGGTTGGTTTTTTCCCCTGAAAGAAACAAGAGAAGAGCTCAATTAAAAGGGAATACGTGTGGATGCAGATATGTATCTTCGCATTGGTGAATGGAGAAAGTTGGCCTCACTTTTAAGAGACTGCTTAAGGGTTTAAAAATCTGGGTTTAGTAATTTTCTGTAGTCTGTTCTGCATTTGATATTTTAAAGCTTTCCTTTTACCTGTTTGTTGGTAAATGTGTATTCTAGAATGACAAGAGCTATCATACTCAATTGTTATGAAGCTAAATTATTGGAGCATCAACATTTAGGATATTCCAAATTGAGGTAAACAGTTACTAATGGACTTCAAGGGTTGCATTGCAGTGCTGTTGAACAGTGGTTTCTATACTAGGAATGGTTACCATGCCTCAAGTCTGGTTTAATACCTTTAAAGGAATCTTGATGAAAAAACTGATAAGGCTGTGGGGGCAAAATGCCCCCTGCTTTCCAGGCTGCCTTTTCTGCTATTGGAAAGGTGTACACTGCCCTCCCTGCCGCCTTTCTTGCCCCTTGCTTTTTTAGCTGGACATTAGTTAGAATTACTGTTCTAAAGGATGCTACTGCCATTGAGGAAGACTCCATGGCACCAATATTGTCAACATTAATGTGAAGTTTTCCTAAAAATACGCTGCATGTAAGTCTCATACTGTGTGCATTACCATAAAGTCGGAATGACTACTAGGAGCACATCAGGAAATTCAATTTACATTTGGGCTATTGTTAAACTGTCTTTTTCTATTGAACAGATAGGTCTCTGTGTTGAAGTATTTTGTTTTGGCATTAAAAGCTATATGCATATAAATGGATTAAGGAAACCAGACCAAACCAGTTTGCCTTTCACTTAAGTGAAAGGTGGTTTGTGCTGGCCTTGAATTCAGGAGAGGGGGGCCTCAGTCTCTGGAGACTTGTTCTAAGAAGAATCTGGCTTCTGCATAATGAACTTTATCTTCATTGCAGAAAGCTGACAGTGTGTGAAGCTGTTGATCTTCCTTAATTTCAAAGCTGTAATTGATGGCCAGATAATAAGAGTCAATTCAGTTTAATGAGAGAGTCAAAGATAAATACTGAGTTGTGGAGCTTGATTCCATATTTAGTGGAAAAGAAAAATAGTCTGATCTGCCAATCCTTTGTGTTTGGCTCTGCAGTGCTGCTCTGTGTAGTCTACCAGTGTTCGAGGTAGAGGTGGTAGTACAAGAGTATCACAAAAGATACAGTTTTAGAAGGTGAAGAATAATTACAGCTGCAGCTCTCTGCTGAACTTTTTCTCCTAAAATATCAATTTTGAGGCCTTGAGCAAGTACTTAGTTAAATAAGTGGATCATTTGCAAGTACTTGTGTATTTGGGGGTGTAGAGCCTTGGGTTACAGGCGTAGTTGCACCTCACTGTTTTTTGGTCACCGGTTCTGAAGTGTTCTAACTACCATGGAGAATTCTTTGAAGCTTTACATCTCTGTTTTGCTAAGGTAGAGTATGGTACAATAGATTATACCAAATGCCATGAAAAAGCTTGCAGATTGCTTCTCTGACTTAGAACTTTGACTTTTGACAGATCCCATTGCTTAAGAAATTCTCAGAGGAATTTGGAGTTCTTCTCAAAAAAAAAAAAATCCTGCTAAAAATGTCCTTTTCAGGACGAGATGTGTGTATTTTATATTAGTTTTTAGAGAAGAAGCTCTGTATCGGTCTGATAAATTTATGTAGAGGATACCACCATTCCCCAAAAATACAACAGCAAGAAAATGTAGGTAATTAAAAAAACCCCAAAATACTACCAGAAGAAGCATTCAGAATCTGTAGTGGTTACAAGGAATAAAGAAATGTAGTTTTCTAGGACTCTTCTGTGAATTTCAGGTAACCTTTCACGTGTTCTTTGGAAGATAGTAGAAGTTTGAATGGCAGCAGGAGGTAGCAGTGCCAGTCTTTCCTTTAGCATCATGGTAAATGTACTGTAAGTACTTGTGTAATGTGATTGGATGTCCCTTGAATTAGTGAGTTGGCCTGCAGGTGCAGGAATGACATGAGTTCAAATAAGAAGTCTGGGTATATTTTCAGGGCTGTAAGTTGTCAGTCTTGTTGGTAGCAAGACTTTCTGTGAGCAGGAGAATTCATAAAGTCTAATGCTTAAAAAAAATTTATGTCCTTTACATTTAATGCGTAATTTTTATAATTTTTTAAAAAATGTCCCTCACATGAAATGCCTTAAAACTTCCAATATCTTTAAGAGTAGGTAACTTGTGCCGAGAACTGAAGGATTGTACAGAGCTGCTTGTTTTTGATAAAACAGCTGTGTGTTTGGATGGTGGATGGTGTTTTTAAATTACAACATGAGTGAGGAAGGCAGTTCTTGGGATCCTTCCTGGGATGTCTCTTTATTGAAGTAAGGTTTGAATCCAGCTTTTCTGTCTTGTCCTTTAAAACACAAAGATAGCAGAATGTGTGTTGCTTTTGGGTTTTGATATTTAACAATAACAAAACCCAAACCAAAATAAGCCGCCCTAACATAATAGCCAAAAAACACTTCATCAGAAATAGTGAAGAGAATGCAGTGCATTCATTAGTGTGTGTAGGCTCCAAACTCTGAGCAGAAAAAGAAAGGGTTATATTTTATCTGTGATGTGGCTTGCCCCTTTATGTGCTACATGACCATTCTGACCAGAGAGTTAACCCAGGGGTACTGATCTCTTTAGTGCATTAGTATCTAGACACAATGCATGGGACCTGCAGTACTTCAGATGAGCCTTAGCTATCTACAGTGATCACTGCTTTCCCACATTTCATAAAATAAACAATGTAAGGTATGGTAGTATCTGTTTTTGTAATGTACACATGGTTTTGTAATTGCTGGGGTTATATCAGTAATTTTAAGTGATCGCTGACCTTTTGTGAGCAGTGACTATCAAATAGGCTAATAAATCAAAATATTGCTAGACTTGCTTCATTAAATGGTTTACTTTGCTAAACTAACTTTTTTTTTTCAGAGTGGCATACACTTAGAAACTTCTACTGTTATAAAGCAAAATAATAGTCTTTAAACTTTCCTGACAAATCTGTTGTGATTAATTTCTTATGCTTTTTCAGAGCAATACTTTCCCCTTAAGGTTTAGATTATATACCTACATACTGGAAAAGATATGCTGAATGTGTCAGCTTAAAAAAAACCTTACTGCACAGTCCATTAATCTAAGAAATATTTTTTATGCATATGAGAAGTATTCAATTTTTTATGGAAACCCTTGAAAGCAGTACACAAGCACAATTTAGGGAGCAAGAGCAACAGTTTTAAACCCAGGGAGTTTATAATCTAAAGGATGTAGAAATTTGAGAAATTTTTACTAGGCAAGTTCAGTAGCAGTGTTACAACTGCATAGAAGCCAGCTGCAGTTTCAAACTGTGTGATTCCCCTGTGATGTTGGAAAATGTCCTCCAGCTTTATATATGGCTGTGTTTGGGTGTAGTAACAAAATGTGGTATCTCCAACCTGCCACTCATAGTTTCATTTTTTCAAAAGAAGACTGCCACAAACACACTTCCTGAATGTTTCCTTACCAGCTGTTTATGTCTTGGTGTGATTTCCTTCCATCGGAGGAGGTCTGTTACCAATTCCTGTGGTAAAGGAGTGCTGACATCACACTTGCCATCATCTGCCTTCCTACAGGAACAATGGCAACTTGAATTAGCCAAATAGCAGAATCAGTACTTTCCCTACCAAAGGGGTTAGCTCTATGGCCAGGAGTGGCCAAAATGCCAGGAAAATCTGTCTAGGGCATGAATGCTGAAGATTTTGAGGTACCCAAGAGTCCTATAAGAAAGTGTCTTTTGACTTATTAATAGCAAGGGTAAAGCTACGTTGGTGCATTGGTTAGAATGTTTAGCTGATTGGTAGAGGTTTATAGCAGCAGTTAAACTTTGAAAACTAGTTTTCACAAAAACAGAATTTCAAGCTTTTTTTCATGGCCCATTCCTTTCTGAATTGTTGTGTTGTCCTGTGGGACTGAAAAGCACCAGCTTGTGTCTGAGTTGGAAAAAATTGAGGCTACTTTACTATGCAGTACTTGAAGGATGTGCTATTATGATAGTGCATTAAGACTTCCACAGGAAATATTTAAAATAAAGCAACTGAAATGTTTCCAGTTGAAGATAAACCCAATGTTCAAGCAGTTGAAAAGATAAAAACACAGAATGTAGTTTGTGTAAATACGGAAGACTTATTTGTCTACATCATCTTTCAGACTCATTAAACAGCCGTAAGTGATTTAAATACAAATTAGGAAGCTGCACATCGTGTTGCAGCCGACTCATGTAGGCTGAGCTCATCAGAAACTCCTTTTGTTCCTCCGTTTCCTTCCACCTTGCCTTCCCTGCAGATGCCAGCAGCACTGCTTTACCCCATTTATAGGGCTCTGTTGAAGCCATCACCTCTGCAAGGGTCTCTGTTATTCTTGGTTCCTTTTTTGTTGCTGATCCTGTTCCTTTTTTCTCTGACCTTTTGACCTCCATATAGCACTGCATTCCTTTGCATGTGTTGAGGACTGCGATCTACCTTCTGATTTTCCTTTTTTCCCCCCTGTAATTCCTGCTTGTTGTTCTTTGACATTGATAGCCTAACATTTAAGGAATACAGAAAACAAGAGCATTGCAGAATGGGTTGCAGAATTGGGAGGTTTTATGCTGGAAAATACTTTGTTCCTGTCAGCTAGTTTTTAATCTATAAATAATTGCCTGGTTGGCGTATTGCATACTGCAGACTCTATGTCTCTTACATGCCTTTAACAGGTTCTAGTTTTCAACCAGAATTGACAAGGCTATTCTGATACGCAGAACTTGCCACAATTTTTGTAATTCCTTGAGTGCTTTGGTTATTAGGTAACAGATGGTGAGTCATTGTCAAGTTGAGGGTACAAATCCTTCCTTTGCATAGGCCAGCGGTATGTTTGGCTTGTTTTTGAAATGTTGCACTGCAAATATTAGGAAATGTAATGAATTTTTATATATATATATATGTATTTTTTTTTTTAGGAGCAATGGATGAACTTCATAGCCTGGACCCAAGAAGACAAGAATTGTTAGAGGCAAGATTCACAGGAGTAGTAAGTGGCAGCACTGGGAGTACTGGAAGTTGCAGTGTTGGAGCTAAAGTAAGTCCTAAGAGCAGTCATTCAGACCTGCCATCTTTGAAATACTAATTTATCTCACACCATCTCATTTTCATATTGTCAATGTGGATTACTTGTAAAAGCATTGGGTTGAAAGAGGCTCTCAGAAAAGTCTGTTTGTCTGTTATTTTGCTTTGAGATAGGATTGTTTATCCTGAACCGTTCTGTGACGTGGTCTTTGAATTGTTCTTAAAAACACTGAAGAAGGAGTTTTTTTGTGGTTTTGCTGTAGTGCACGTGTGATCAGGGATGGAAGATTTTCCCAGTATTTAGGTGGAGTTGTCCCTGCTACAGATGATCATCTATCTATGGTTCCACTTGAAATAGGCATGGGGAGTCTGGTGGGATGTCTGTGTGTTATTTCAACAAGTTATTTCAACATTTCCAGACAATTATATAAATTTTGCTTACTTTCATTGTAGACATCCTGTCCTTTAGTGTCTAAGTCAGAATGCAACACTTGAGGAAGAACCTTATGAACACTGAATAATTACCTTCTATATGTTGTAAATTTCCCTTTGGTTGATACATCTGCAAAATAATTTTGTCTTTGTTGCATATTCTGTTCAAGTTACTACCTTCAGCTTCCACGACTAATTTCTGCAATACTATTGCCTAGCCAGAAGTACTCCATTTTGTATTTGTGCATTTGAATGTTCTCCACCAAGTATAGTACTTAATAAACTGATATTAAAAAGGTGTAATACTAATGTTTTTAGGCATGTTTCCCTTGTGAGTGAATTACTTCTGAATTCCATTTCCAAAGTGTTTGCTGTGTCCTCATGTTTTAAGTGCTTTACTCAAACTTGTATTTTTAGCATCCTGTGCTATATTTTAGTTACTGGTATAGATGACAGAAAAAAGTACTTCCAGATAGCAGACATGGATGAAATTTCTGAAGGCATGCCATGTATCGATGACTATGAACAAACTACACAGAATTGAAATTATTACATTGTGGTCCTGCATCATATCTTAATTTGCTTTGGAAATTGACATGAAGGTAACTGTCACAAAGCTGTAAAAAGGTGGTGTACATGTTACTAACATTTAAATCAAAAAGGGAGTTAAATAGGGAAAGAAATGAGGTTGGATTGACACAGTGACGTTGATGCACTGTTTGTTTGCTCAGTAGGATAGCAAAATTGTGTATTTGCCATATCTTATGCTTAAAACTATAAAGAGACAAACACAATAATTCTGGCTCATCTTTGCTTATTTATTCCTTGGGTTCTCTAATACTGTTTACTCTCCTAATTAATTAACTTAATAGCTTGGGTAGTTGCTCATAAATTCACATTACCATTTATCCTTTTTTTATTAGTTGATCTGTACTTCTACCTTCATTTAACTTTTACTTTTTGATACAGCTGTTTTGGTCCCTTGCTTTGTTATAATTTTTCCCTTATTATCTGTCTACTACTGTATGTGTAATACATTTTTTTAAAGGCATTATCAAGTTTCTTGGGGTTCCTCTTCTTTAAACTTTGATTCCCTGTGAGTCACTGCTTACCATTTCCATAAATCTGTTCAAGTCTTTTTCTTGTTGTCTGTTGTTCAGCTGATTTCAGCTGTTAGCCAAATGACATTCCGCTTTCACATTCTCTGTTTGTTCATCCAAGTTAGCCAGAAAAAGAAATCTAAAATAACTAATTTCCTTTTTCACTCTGCCATGGAAAAAATACATTTCTTGTCCCTGATGCATTCCAAGATTTGTATCTCATCTAGTTCATTTCCAAATGGATATCTGGATGAAGTGATGGGTTTTTTTAGTACTATCTAATGTTTTGATAAATGCTTGCAGAAGATACTGTTACCACTGTTTTCTTATAGGTGCAGATCCTCATCTAAGACACTGTTGTTCTTATGTTCTTGATGTTACACCATCAGTAAAAACACAGTTACATCAGTTTTGTTTGTATTTCTTTTATTTTTGACCATTCAGTGTATCTGTGCAGATAATGTGAAATGTAGTAGCTGATCTGGGCTGTGTTTGGAAAAAAATGCTTTTAAAAAAATACTTTAGTCTTTGTGGGGGGTCTTCAGACAGCCTTATCTGATTCTTATTAAAAAAACTGATAAAACATTTTTGATCTGATGTGCAGAGGTAGCTGGGAAAATGTGAGGTATAAATATAATATCCATTGGTTTGCCTTCACCTTGAAGGCCAAGATGACAAAACTGTGTACAAACCCAAATCTCCACATACCAGATTCTAATTTTCCTAAACTAACAAGACAATATAGAGCTTGCAACTGCACTTAATAGTTATTTTTTGCAATATTTTAGGTTTATTATAGTCTTCTAGTAATTAAATTCAGCTGAACTCTTATTTATTGGAAATACCCTTTTGAAAGGCTACCCTTACCAACTGTTTTGCTGAAGAGTTTTGGAATTTCTGGGGGGAAGAAGCCCATCATGTTCAAGCTTTTCCAGTAAGCAAGGTTGGAAATACAAATGTAGGTTACTGATATTATTGTTGTATCTGACTTGGATGACCAGGTACCGACACAGGGCAAGGAAAAACTACATACAGACATTTCTGTACTGGACACTGCCCTGGGGGTGAAAACATACATGGAAATGTTGTGTGTTTAATTAACCTTTCTCTGGAAATTTTAATTCAGAGATGATCTAGTTATGCAGATGTCACAGATGAGTACTGTCCTGTAAACTGATAAAGGGCTGGAATTTAATGCTCAGGAACAAAATCCCTTGGAACTAATTTCACTTCAAAGTATTTGTTCTGCAGTCTTTTATAGAAGAGACCAGTCCATCAGTATAAGAGCTTTGGTGTTGTTTTTTTTTTTAATAAAAAGACACTCAGCTGATGATGACTCGTTAATATATCCTCCTGACATGGCTGTGTTCAAAAGATCTCTGAATAAATCAGCCTTAGTAAATTCTAAATAAATATTGTAATTTAGGACTCTATCACTACTGCTTGGGTTTGCTGTGGTGGTTGTTGTTGTTTTCTTCTCTCACTAACGTAAATTTATTGTGTTGGGAAAAATAATTTGTTTTAAGAATGTAGGATAATACTGTCAATAGGTTTTAATTTTCTCCAAGACAGACTAGACTATTGCAAAGATTATTTTTTGTTAAATTTATTCCATGACAGAAAATTAAAACCTATTTTAGTTAGCACTTCTTTTTCTTCAAAAATTCTGGTAGTCTCTAGAACTTTTCTCCAATGGTTTTGAATATGCTAGGGTTTTACTTGGCTTAAAAGAAATGGAAATTCAGAATTTACTGTGCCCTGTCAAACTTCTTATCCACCTTTTAAGTCACAACTGCTCTATAGTTACTAAATTTTTCCATGAGAGCATGAAATGACTGTTACTTGTTGTAACTGTGAGTGATAACAATGGATTATGTTTTATAATTCTGTGTATAATGTTGATTATTTTATTTTTCTTGGTAGGCCTCAACAAATAACGAGAGTTCAAATCACAGCTTTGGAAGCTTGGGATCTTTAAGTGATAAAGAATCTGAGGTAAGTGGATGGGGCAGATTCATTATTACCTCAGATTTTTAATGCTAAGAAGTAATTTTTTAAAATTCTACTTGGATGCCTTATTTTGTATAGAATTTTTGAAGTAAAATGCAGATTACTCAGATACTATCTCTTGGAAGAGGAACTGTGACTGGAAGCAGTCAGTTTCTTAAAATTTTTGGTCATGAGACTAAGCTGTGTCTGCTTCTCTGTTATCCATGTAGTCATGGTCTGAGGTTGCATTTCAGCTTTGGCAGCTGAAAATGCTTACATAGTTTGTCTTTTGTTTCATAAGTACTAAGTGTTTCATCAGCACAAATAACTTAGACTGATCTTTGGATGAATCCTTGAAAATACTCTGGAAATCTAGAAAATACTCTAGTTTACTATGTTTTCTTTTCAAATAGGGATTTATGCCAAGGAGCGACATCGTTAGTAGCCGTCATCTTTATTTGTAAAAGCTGCAGTTGTCACTGTGTTTTCTTACCTAAGTCCAGTTTTTAATGCAAAAAAAGGATTAATGCTTTTATTAGGTTTAAATGAGCAGAGCTCAGACTTCCTTGAGTAGAATACTTTCCTCTTAGTGATGAGCATTGATACAGTTGCACTAATACTACAGCTCTTAGAATTTAGCTATTTTGGGGTCGGTGAGTCCCTCTGACAGTTTTGCCTCTGTGTGTCACAGATTGTGTGGATAAGATGATAGCCTTTGTAACCAAGAGTGGATTGCTAGCCTAGGCTAGACCCTGTGTGACAGTGTGTCATGCTGGAGAGATGGTTATTTGGAATGTGCTGGTGGTGGTATTTTCACATGTCAGAGCCTTACTTTGGGGCCTAATTGTTCATTTGCTCAGTCACTACAGGGCGCTTTTTGACTGGGCTGGCAGAAAGTGAATTCAATTGGTTTCCAAAGCTGATACCTTAGAAAGAAAAGTTTTGTATGTGTGATTTGTTTTTCCTGTTGACAAAAGCTCTGCTATGTTTTTTTTCCCCTCACCTTTCCCAGCTGCATTATGCATCCAACTGCATAGACTATTTTCTTAACCAGAAGATTCTGTCTGCCTGTTGTTTTTATTCATGGCTTTTCCTAGAAATACTCTGGGCAGTGATGCAGTTCTGATGTAGGTGTGGGAATGGAAATGTGCTGCAGTAGCCTGAAGTTTATGATGCATTATTGCAAGTCCTTGACAGAAAAAAATGTCTATGAGTAGTTGAGTGATCTCAGAATACTGACTATATGTGTAATAAGTTTTTGGTGTAGGAAAATGTTAAAATTCCATACATGAGATACAGAGGCAAAGCTTTTCCAAGGCATATGAGTTTGAAAGTCTCTGCAGTGTTTTAACCTTAAGCCATGCTTCTGGGTAAGGATAATATTTTGTCTTTTGATTATTGTAAAACTTGTATTCTAAAATAGAATCAAACTTTTTTTTCAAAAATGTCTCTGCATTAAAGTCCACTGTGTTCTGTTGCACAGTGAAAGATGAGTCTTAATGACATTGAGTAGTGAAAAACATTTTCTTGACTTTTTCAGAAGTTGTCACTTGTAGTCACTTAAATTATAGTTGTATAGGAAGTATGTTAATAAATTTTTACATTTCTTAAAATTACATCTTGTTACTTATATGCTAAAGTACAATAAAAAGTAAGCTATAGATCTTAGTACTGCAAACAGGTTTGGGGTTGTTTTGTTGTGTTGGTTTTTGTTTGTTTTAATAGCACGACCTTGAAAGTTTCATAGTGATAGTGATGGTGGTGTGGAAATAAGAAGTCTTGCTCATTGGGGAAGCAGTGCCGTCATTTGACGTTGAAAAAGCACTGTTGTATTGCAGTAAGTCTTGGGAGAAAAAAAAGTTGATATGCAAATCTCAGAATCATTGAAATTAATTTCTAGCAAGAGTGTCAATTTCTGATCAAACCCTGATGGTGCATTCATGTCATTGCTCTGTGCTTTCAACATGAAGTGGCACATTAAATCTATGAATGTGAAGGGAAGACTCTGGGGAAGCACAGTGAAGTTGAGGGGAAAACTAGGATCAAGACCAAGATGTATGAGGCTCTGCTAGTATGCCAAGCTCTGTGTGACTTTAATATAACTTTACAATCTAGCATTGGGTAACCTTAAAACTATTTTATCTTGCTTATGAAATAGTAAGATTTTAATCTAAATCTTTGCTATATGTAAATACTTCAGCAGCTACAGAAAGTAGCTTCAGTCTTCATTTATCAGGGAGATGCTCCCCAGCCCCATTAGTCTTCAGTTTCTTGTAATTCATATGACTCCATTCATTAGGAAGGATTTTGGAGCACATTTTCTAGTGATTGATGTGTGCTGTACATTATCATGCGAATTTTGTGCTTAGAAAAGGGGAACATGACCTTGTTGAGTAACCTCATTAATAACCTCATTAGTGTGCTAGTACTTTCTAGTTTGGAAGGTTAAATTAAACACTGAAAGAAATCAGAAGAGCTTAAGGAAATAGACATTTATGAATTACTTGAGTTTTAAAATTATAAACCTCTTTAAATGGCTGGTTTTTAAATACAAGCCACAGCAGCTGGGGGGAAATGTTACATGTTTTGTCATTAACTAGCTTTTAATTTGGTTGTTGTTTTTTTTTTCCCGTGATACGGTAGGTAAAAATGACTACATTAGAATGTAAATGCAAAATTAAAAGTTGGAAAACAAGAATAACATGAAAATGCTTGGTGAAGTAGTTTCAGTTTAGTTTGTGGAAAGGTAGCCTAATGTTACTTATTTACCTGGCAATAATTCCATGTTATTAAAGTAAAATTTCTAAGCTATGCTTTCTGCTTTTAGAATCAATAGTCTTGAGATAATCCAGGAGTCTGTGTTGTATACTTCAATAATATATGATAGCCCTGTAATAGATGCAGGTGTCAGTTTGATGAGTTTATTTAAAATAAAATATATATCATTTAAACTTAATTTATAACCTGATAATGCAACATTTGCAGTTGTAAAACTTCCAAAGATATCTTTATGAAGCTGCACACAGAGTCAAAACACATAAAAAATACATGGTATAGGTAAGGAGGACTCTGCTTGTCCTGCTGGTTCTTTTATAAACTAATAATTTTCTAGGGATCACAGGTAGCTTGAAGTGGTTCTTGCCAACATAAATACTGTTGGTATTTGTAGCAAATTCATATTTGAGCATACCCACCCAAAGATTTTGGAATTGAAATGTCTTTGAAATGATTTTACTTATGGTTGAAATTTGAATGCTGATTTAATTTGCTGTGTTAAGAAAGCATTCTTGGAGCACCAAATGACAGATACAATAAAATGATAAAATGATGCTATCATGAGAGAATGAAGCATCTTGTCACTGATCTCAATTTTAGTCTGAGTTTTTAAGGACCTTTGGCTTACTGGTAAAACAGTTCATGTAATGTCTCCTATGCTTTCTCCACTTATGTATGAAGCACCATGAAGAATACACACACACACAGAGCTGCAGTATGCTGATCAGGAGCAGCCTTTATTATTCAGCTTAAATTGGGGAGAGGAACTGGTTTGAATCCTCAGATCAAAGAAGAGCAAATATATTTTAGTGATGCTTCTGATCACAGGCTTTTCTTGTTATCTGTGTTGTACATGATGATTGTAATTTCTAGGCAACTGTATAGAAAAAATTATTCCAAATGTATTAACAGATCTATATTTTTTCACTTGCTTTTCTTTCTTGAGATAAAAGTATATGGGGAGAACAACACTTTCTAAGTGAAATAGCTATTAACATTTTGAACAATTTTGGCTCTCTACTTTTTCTTCTTTTTTTTTCTTTTTAATTTTTCAGCAGATTCTAGAAATCTATACAGTTTTTATTAGTTTGGAAATATCCTTTGCGCTTATGAAAAAATGTAATATTACTGGCTTCCTATTGAAGCACTAGAACTTTGAGTTTATGCTACAGCAGTGTGTAGAAAACACCATCAAGAATTAGATTATTTCATTTAAGTATTAAGCTTTAAAACACCTGCACTAAAATACAGAGGTCTTGGTATAATATAGACATAAATGAAACAAAAATGGGTGTTCAAAAACCTTGGAATCAATAAAAAGGAGTAATTGCTTAACAATTAATATGTGGAATTGCTTTATGGAAAATAATTTAAGAATTACTTCTCACTTTCTTAAATACCTCTTCTGGTTTGTACCTGATTGACCAAAGATCATATTACCTAGTTTAACTATGATCTTAAATTGCATCCCTGCTGAATTGTGAAATCATGTTTTATGGAGGAGGATTTAAATTTATTTCATAATAATACAGCAATAATACAAATAAATAAAACTTAGGTTGCATCATGTTCTTTTTGTTGTTTGTAGACTCCAGAGAAGAAACAGTCAGAACCTTCCAGAGGAAGAAAAAGAAAAGCAGACACTCAAAGTGAAAGCAGCCAAGGTAAATTAAAATGTAAATTGATTAAGTAGTGATTGCGTGTAACACAGTTTTGACTGTTAGCCTTAAAAATTCTGTATTTTTGCTTACGTAAGATGGGTGTTATGTTTTGGATGATAAATTATGTATTCTTCTCAGCCTCCCATTTGTCACTGGAAGGGATGGGCAACTAAAATGTGAACTGGACTGGTAATTACCCAAAAGAATCATCAGCTGCTGCATGTGTAACTCGCAGCTATGATACAACTCTGTAATCTTTTCAAGAATTACAGCAATTCTTCTCATGCAAAATACCTTGTGGTTTGAATTTATTTTCAGTAGATAAGGGGGAAAAGGGATTACTGATTACAATAGCTGATGCTTGTTTCACAGGTACATAGAAAAATTGAATTTTATTCTTCCTTTTCTGTGGAAGATTTTAGTAGTCTGAAGGGGTGGGGAAATCATGATGAGACTGATTTCTAATTTAATATTTACAAAGTTTAGTTTTTTGTCATTCCTCTCTTTGTGTGACTTTTGGGCAAGGACTGGTGGAAATTTAACCTCGAGAAAAAAATTCATCAGAAGGGGAGAGGACATAGTTCTGATAACATGTATATCAGTTTTATTTTTCATTCTAATAGAGCTAGAAAATGTCACTTCAGATATAAAGCTATGGGCTCCCTATCCGGAAGTCTTCATGGTGCAGCATGCTATTAGTAGAAGAATCATGTTTTTTGATTAAAATTATTTTCTTCCTAAATGTTACTTCATAGACACGTGCTTTGTTCAAAGAACCTGAATGAAATTTCCTATTTTCATTGTTCTGGTAACTTATCCTTCCTGTTGCTAATGAGTGCTGAAATTAGAGATGATGGAAATTTTTTGCACTTTTTGATATAGAAAACATTATTATAATGTCTTATAATCACTGTTTTACTGTCAGCAGCAGTAAAACCGAGTAGTCTGCAGTGCAATATTCTCAAGGAGGAGGCCTAAGAAACTGCAGCCTCTTGGAGTGGTACAGTACAGTTGAAGCACAGCAAAAAACTCCTATTGTATTGGGAAAAAAAAAAAAAACAACAAATCAATCTCTTGTATATTGCATACCCGGAATATTGACTTTGTAATATGTAAATTAATCCATAAATGTTGAAGAAAAGGATTGTTTAGAGCACAGAAGTAATTGGGAAGTGGTATAAATCAGTGTAAATCTTATTCATAATTGGCTGTACCAAAATAATTTGACATAT
This sequence comes from Cettia cetti, assembly GCA_013401135.1. Classification (NCBI taxonomy): domain Eukaryota; kingdom Metazoa; phylum Chordata; class Aves; order Passeriformes; family Sylviidae; genus Cettia; species Cettia cetti. The sequence continues at coordinate 51,688 of VZUI01059610.1, read as the reverse complement.
TTCTTCAGTGCAGAGTTCTGTAACATGACATCAAATAGATTTTTCTGTACTGAAAAGAAATGCAGTCTGTCTCATTTATCTACATGAAAGAAAAATTGATAAAGTGATATATGAGAATTAAGCATGAGGACAGAAATCACTAGTAGAATTACAGGGTAGGTAAAGAATTGTCTGGAGGGAAGAAGCAGCAATATGTACACTGACTGGGTAACTGCTGGTGATGTTGGCTGTGTGCTGTTCTAGATCTTGAAATTATTTTATCTAATTTTTTTTGTTAAAAGTCTTGACACAAAAAGGGCTGCCAAATGTTTCTGGTTTTTTGTGTTACTAAGTGACACAGCATACTGCTGCATGTATCAATACAGAAGTATATTGAACTACAGAGAGTTCGTAAGGGCTGAAATAATAGAAAAGCTTGAAAATCATAGCTAAAAAGTGGAAATTGAATTTATAGATCTATGGGTAATGATCTCCTAATCTATTGCAAAAATTTCTTTCTATTAAGTAAAAAGCTTTGAACAATAGTCCATTTCCAGGATGTCTCCTAACAGGTTGTCTGGCTTCTACAGGAGAAAAACCCTGTCTTGAGATTTATTGGTCATCTTAGGGCCAAACAGAAGAAAACATTTGTGGATTGGATAAGGTGTAGGTGCAATCTCCAGAATGCCACATATGGATCAGGTCCTGTTGTTGAGGAAGTACAATTCATGTTAGTTCTCCTGAAGTCTCAATCTGTTTAAATTCTAATCTCATTCTCTGGTGTTTTATTTCCCTAGTTAACACTGTGAGTTACCCAATTCATAATCAGGTTAAGAGGACTGGAAATACTTGTAATTCTCTATGCCCTCACTGTTACTGGCAAGTAGGAAAATACTTGGGCAGAATATTTGGGCATAATAACTCCTGAAGTATATAATGTTAGTACACTTGGTTAATTGGATACATTTGAGATAGTGCTTGAAAAGGAGAGGGACTTAGAGCTAGAAGTTTGATCTGTAGGATGAGAGATGAGTTTCCTGTTATCTAGAAGAGGGCTAAGGTTTCTGTAAAGTCTACTCTAAACTGGTTTAGGAATTGAGGGTGACTTAATATCTGATTTCTCAATGAATGGAATATGCAAATCCCTTTGTTTTCGCAATCCCTTAATTTCCTGTATAGGGACATCATGTATTACCACATCAAAGAAAACCAATTAACAAGTGGTTAATAAAAGATTTCGCTATAATTATTTCATAGGTAAAAATGTAAGACACCTCCACAAGTAATTTATTTAATAAGTTCTAATGTATTACTGTATTTATTGCAGGAAAGAATATTGGGGGACGTGGTCACAAGATTAGTGACTACTTTGAGGTAAGAATTTTGTAAAATTTTCTTTGGTTTTAAAATTTTAATTTAGAATATCCTTTTAGCTTTTTTTGGATGCTACATTTTTGATTGTAATGGACAGGCCTCTTGAGAGGTTACTTCTTTTTTCTTTATGTAAGCTTCTGAGTATTAAACCTTGAAGTAAGATGCAGTCATCTCTTGATGGAGCCTGAACTAAAATACAAAAACCGTTATCTTTCACACTGTTCTTTAAACAGCCAAAGGCTGCACTAATAAAAGTAATACAATGTGATTTACAAATTCTGTGTACAGACAAGCTGTAGAATGTACTGTGTGCATTCAGTAGATGTATAATGTGTTTTGAGAAGATTGACTGATTGGAGGTCCGTATCTGCTCTGCAGTACCAAGGTGGAAACGGCTCGAGTCCAGTGCGAGGCGTGCCTCCTGCAATCCGCTCTCCTCAGAATTCACATTCCGCTCCTTCTTCTGTAAGTCTGGCAACTGCTGGAGATAGTTCTGTAGGCTGAAAATAGCAACATTGAAAATAATCTGTATTCAAGGAGAGAGTTTTCAAAGGAACAAGTCCAGGGAAAGAGTTCATTCTTCCAACAGAAAAAAAAATCAAATTACGTATTAAAACTAAATTTTCCTATTAACATTGGGTCATTTTTTCATAAACATCTTTTTAAATACAAGGTAGTTATGTAAAATGTTGAATAAATGTTAAAATGTTGTAATGACATCTATTTGTAGGCCTCAAACAAAAAAGGGGAGGTTTTTTGTTATTTATAAGTATATTTATGATACTTATAAACTTGGACCCATAGCCTATGACTTTAAAAGCTCAGTTTTTCATAAATTGTCATTTTTTTCAATAATTGATACCTAATCTGCCTTTATAATTCTTTGTTGTTTGTGCTAATTCTTTTTTTTCCTTCTCATAAGCACAATTTCAGTGCTCAGCATACCACCATGTTATTCTAAATGGCCAAACAAATTTTGCCAGTTACAGAAAAGATTTGTTTTCTGTAATGCTAGACCTAAGCTTTTATTCCATGTGCTTTCAACTTCAGGCATCCTCTTGGTCTTGCCAACAATATGGAGTGTAATAAGGATTTTGGAATTTGGCTCAAATAAGGTCTCATTCACACAAACTGGGTTCATTAACAGGATTTGGGTTCTGATCTGCACTAGCTTCCCCTCTCTGGTTCTCCCAAGAGAACTAAACACTCCAAAAATAACTCACATTATTCTTGGGTTGTGAAAGCTCTGAATCAGAAAAGTAAGTCTCTTTAAGGCTGACATCACCTTATGTCAGTCTTGTATTGTCTTAAATCTTTCAGTCTGTTTCCCAAAAGTGACAATCTCAGTTTTCTCAGAGAATATATTGCATCCTTCCCGAACTGCAAGAGGTATGTAACACCATACTGGTAGCTCTTAATGCAGTGCTCCAAGCAGTGGCTTGTGTAAAAAAATACCTTGTTTCTCTGTTCCTGCCAAGATTTGTACCTAGGCTATGCTCATAATTAAATATTATAGCCATATCTAAAATACTTTGCTTTCATGCCTTTCAGGTTCGACAGAATAGTCCTTCTCCTACTTCATTAGCTTTCGGGGACCACCCTCTTACACAACCAAAGCAGTTATCTATTAAAATTACTCAGGTAACCTTTTGAGTAGATCACTTTAGACTGCAGGGGAAAAAAAACAAAGCAGCTATGTTTATTTCTTTGTCTTTTAACTTCTTCTGAACTCTTCAAGACTTTCAAAAGCTTTGCTTTTTAAAATTGCCAAAGCATTTTTCTGTTAAGTTCAGCAGCTCATAATTTAAATATCTCTGAGTTTTATATTCTGCGCTTGCTCAACTTCCAGCATTGCACTTCATAATTACATAGATGACCATGTCATTGGTAGGTTTTTGCTCAAGATTTTAGCTGTTGTGTGATTTTAGAAGTAGAGGCTGCTTTTTCAGGCAGTATTTGAATTGACAGCTGCCATTGTCATACTGCATTTAAAATCCAACTTTGAAGAAGAAAAATGAGATGGATGAGATGGCAATCAAAATGATCAACACACAATTATGACATGACTTTTAAAAGCTGAAATCAACCGTTTCATTCCCTCTGCCATTTCTGACGTGATCTGTTCTGTCTTTCATATTAGTCAGAAAAAGGTTGCTTCACCAATTGACTGATACAGAGAAATTAATTAGTTGACATTTACATTCTTGTCCTGTTTTTTATGCTTTTTTATGAAGAGTAACTTCTCAGTTGGGGCTGAAATCTTTAAATACTGTTAATGGTTTGTCCCAACTGTTCACAGTTGTCCTCATGAAGAGGCAAAGTGATTTGGAATAACGGCCTTTCATGACACTTCCAAACACCTGAAAATAAGATTTGCTGTTCTTGTTGAATTTTTTAAAGTAGTTTGTTTCTCTGCCTAACAAGCATAAGAAGAATAATGCTGCAGTTGTAAAAGGAAAGGATAAATATTTCAAAATGTTCTTTCTAGACTGATCTCACAATGCTGAAATTAGCTGCACTAGAAAGTAATAAAAATCAAGACTTGGAAAAGAAAGAAGGTCGTATAGATGACTTACTCAGGGTAAGTGTTGGACATGGGGTAAAGGTGTTTATGCAGATTAACAGGCCAAATATGAGGACAATTTTTTAGATTTTTTAAAAATTACTTAAATAAAAAAAGCACAAGAAGTTGTTAATTTTTGTAATTTTTTTTTTAAATCTGAGAAATCTATATAATGAAATATGTAAGATTTTTTTTCAGCTTCTGTGCTACAAACCTGTTAATGATTAAATATGTTTATAGACTTCTGAAGGTGCAAGGATAGCCGATGCTATTTGCAGGAATTCCTTAAGTTCATATTATAATTCACCTAAGGGGTGGTTTGGGGGTTTCTTTTTGTTCTAATTGTGAACAGCCATTATCTGTGGAACAACTGTGGCATTTTCAGAATGAAGGTGATTGTGACAGAAATAATTACAGGCAATGAATAACTGCTTTAAATAAGAAAACTATGCTATACTGTGCTCTAAGACGTGTTTTCAGAAAAAAAATCTTAATGCTTAGGCTCCTGAAGGAAGCGCTGGAGAGGGGATATACAGAAATATGAAATATGAAAAAAACCTGTATTCACAAGTTGTAGTCTGCTTGGGTTTTGAATGTGTATATACATATGTACAATACATAAAAATAACCCATGCAATCAGGTACTATGAAATTGTATATGTAGATTAATACATGTTCAATGGTATAGAATTGACAACCCTAAACTTTTTTGTTGATAAAAATTTTGTTTTAATCAAAATAATATCGTTGTAGGATTTTTAAGGTAATAAGTTAAATACAATTGGAACACAGGGAATTTGTTGAACTTCCTACTCAGGTCATTGAAAATTATTGTGAAATTTTTGCCTTCTTTTAAATTGAAGATGTTAGGATTCAAATTACTTAAGAAATCATATATAAAGATCTTATACTAAAATTTAAATTTCCACTTTGAATGTAAGTGGAAAACTGAACAAGAGTTTGGTACAGAGCTTTTATATGTTATCATTATGCTGAATGCTCTGTAATACAGATAGCAGGACAGCGTAAAGGAAATAAAAAAGAAGCAAGGCATCCTTCTATGGATAGGGATAGATACATGAAATGAAATTTTTGTTTAGATAAATAAATGTGTTTATGCATGTATGTTCCTTACTTTAGTCATGTGAAAGTAAATATATTTATTTTCTGTGACAGCTGATTTGAAAAACAGTGTTTCAATATATCTCTTTATATTTTGTATCTATTTATTAGGCTAATTGTGATCTTAGAAGACAAATAGATGAACAACAAAAACTACTTGAAAAATACAAAGAAAGGTTAAACAAATGTATTTCAATGAGCAAGAAGCTTTTAATTGAAAAGGTAAGTTTACTGCTCTTAAAAAATCTTTGTGATAAAAGCTGGGAGATTGCAGTAAAACTCCATTATGATTCCTTCATTTTTGCTTCAGCTTTTTTACATCAGTCACTTGAGATTGAAACTTTGTATCCATGGTCTCTATCTGGCAGTATTTTTATAAGCCTGAATAAGCTAAATAACATGTTTAGCCTTTTCCAGATGGTGGAAAATGTACCTTTTTTAATTTAAAGATTTACTCATCATAAGTAATTCAAAAAAGCAAGGCATAGAAGCTATGAATTTAGTATATGACATATTTTCTGGACAAATTGTAAGATCACAGTGAATAAAAGAACTTCTGAACATAATCTGTTGTAAAGAAGAGATGGATAATATCTCTTTATGAGACAAGTGGCTAAGGTAATTTTTGATGTAAAATGATAAAATGTCATGTTATCTTAGAATTAATGGAAAAAAGGAAATGAAGATGCCTTAATATTACTATTAATGAAAGAATTATTTTTTGAAATTTCATGCCAATTATATTTAAACTAGTAGCAATTTATTACAAGACAAGGATACCCTGTTTCTCACCCTCTTCTATAAAATAGCCTCATTTAAAAAAAATCTAAAAAAGTTAATAGCAAGTCATGTTATTAGAAATTAAGGTACAAAAAAGTTTAAGATAGACAGTCCCAATGCCTTCCCTAGTGCTAGCTGCTGGATCCTGCTGTCATACACAAGTGCACAAAGCGAGCCATTGGAGGATTCAGGAGAGTTTTCTCACTAGCATGTCATAAATAAATTATTGCAGATCTTTTTATGCTCCAGCATGAGGGGAATGCAGGGAAAAGATGCATCAGATCTGTCTGACATGACAGTAAGTACGTACCTTCAGACTGAGAATACCACAAGGGATGTTTCCTGTGAAAGGCCCTTCTTCAGTCTAGAAGTCTGTAGAAAATATCCTTAATTCTGACAACTTCTCCCTTTTTGCGTGTGTGATTTTGGGCCGCAGACGAAGCAAGCATTTGTAACAGTTAAAGAGGTTTCCTTGCATTAGGTGCTCATAGTGCTCTTTCTTCTCTGAGGGAGACCAGGCAGACTCGGTTGGTTGTCACATCCCAAGGATGCAGTGCTGGTTCTAGAAAGGGCATCTGCTCCTGTCCCTGCAAGTAAACATCTGATTGCAGTTAAGCCTGCCCCAAGTCACCTTGGTACAAGTAGTAACATAGATGCTCTGTCAAGGAAGTTTCCAGGCTAAGTATAGGAAGTGCTTTATGATACCTGAGTCAGGTCATTTGTTGTAGTAGACATGTAGATAGAATCTTTAATATATCCTCTATGATGCTGACAAACTCTATATAAAGTGGGTTTTTTTAATGATGAAGAGCAGCAAACTTTATAGGAAAACTGAACCAAACTCAGGGAGTTTTTTTGGTACATAAATTGTCCTCTAGTGCTAGTTCTGGCAAGTGCAGATACTTGAGTTCTGTAGGAATTAGAATAAATGGGGTAAATACTACAAACATATTTTTGTTTACTCTCCTCTTATCCCTGCCTTAAAAGGCTGTTGGAGGAAAAAACCTCCTGAGTGTTTTATTGACTTTTTGAACACTTTAGTGTTACTAAATATGAAAATTTTTTTGTTGTTTTCTTAGAGCACACAGGAGAAGCTGGCAAGCAGAGAGAAGAGCATGCAAGACAGATTACGCCTGGGGCATTTTACAACAGTTCGTCATGGTGCTTCATTTACTGAACAGTGGACAGATGGCTTTGCATTTCAAAATCTTGTGAAGTTAGTTAACGCTATGTTCTTAAAATTCTCACTAATTGTTACTTCCCTCTAGTGGACTTTTTAATTACTAATGTTCTAGGATTGAAGCATATGTTGTATTTTGCTTTGCCTTTTGAAGACTGAGAATAGAGTATAGAACTCCATTAATCAGCTGAGGGAACCCTAAGGTTGCATGTCTTTAGAAACAGGTTTTCACCTTAACTCTCTTACTACATGAATGTAGTAAATAAGCAGCACATAGTTATTCAACTCAGTTGAGAGAACTATAAAGGTAAATCAGTGATTTTTCAGGAAGTTAACTGTGTATCACTGGTGGTCATTGGGACAGATGAGGTCTGTGAAGTTCTCACTGGTCACATGGGTGCTACCTGCACATCTTCATGGCAGCAGCTCTTTCTGGCATCCTGCTCCTTAGTGCTTTGAAGGAGATGTGACAAATCTGGCAGCCTCAGTTAAGGTCTAGTGCAAGTGGATGGGGGAGAGCAACCAAAAAGAAAAGAGCTGCCATAGCAGGTGCTTCAGCAGGGATGGGGCCAAGGCAAAGGGCTCTGCAAGACTCTCAGAGATGGTGGTAAAATAATTCTCCAGGGCTTCCAAAGGAGTTATTTGGTAATGAGTCTGATTCATTGGAGATACAAGATAGATCTACAGATAGGAGAATACATGTATTTCAAAAAGTAATTGACTAAGATTTTAGTTTTTGAAGGGCAACATTATGGGATTGCCTGGGGCGCTGTTTTTCTTAAGAGTCTTAAAAGCAGTCTGTAGATGTGTTTTGCTTAAAAGCTATAATCGTTTGCCATACAACCAAACTGATGATTTATTTGGGAATGGCCAGATCAAATTCAGTATTTGGCCTATAAAAATAAGGTACTCTCTATTGATGCTGTCTGGGTGGTTTTTATGGTATAAAATAAGGTATCCACCAGCTCAGATAGACTTTTTTTTCTTTTTTCTAGTGCAGAAGTCATACAAAACATTTTCAAAAACAAAACAAAAAACCCACAAAACCCCAAAACAACAACAAAAAACAAACAATTCCACCTGAAACCACCATATATTTAAAAAGTAAATTGTCCCATAACTTTAGCAAAACTTTTCCACTTTGTGAAGAACACTGGTGTTCATTCTCCTAGGAAACATTTTCATATCTATAGTATGTTTTTTAAAATTTCTAAATGCCTTATCAGTTAAAAAGATAGTTCTTGAAAAAATGCAAATTGATGAAACTTTAATAAAGCTTTTTTTGGGGTTTACAGGCAGCAAGAGTGGGTGAATCAACAAAGGGAAGACATTGAAAGGCAAAGAAAGCTCCTGGCCAAGCGAAAGCCTCCAACTACAAATAATTCTCAGGCACCATCTGCCAATTCTGAACCCAAGCAGAGGAAAAATAAAGCTGTGAATGGGGCAGAAAACGATCCCTTTGTTAGACCCAATTTACCACAGCTGTAAGTTTAACATTTCAATCAGTCTTTTACATAAATTCTCAGATATTGTCTGTGTATGTTCTATTCAAATAACAGCATAAAAAGACACTCAGTATATTCAGCAGCTATATTCTCACTAAGGACTTGCTGATGTTAGGGAAATTTGCACCACTGTCTATGAAGTTGCTGTACAATTGCACTGTCTATGAAGTTGTGGACAATTTATTTTTGGTAAAGTCACCAGAGAAGGGCCCATTTTGGGGATAGGCAAGGTTCCTTATGTTATCCTGAACTAGAAGTGTTCTTATCCTGGCTTCTTAGTCTTGTAATGTCACTGATACCAATTGAACTTTTCTTTATCCACATTGGTTTAAGAGCTTCTCTTTTTGTTGGAGATTTTTTTTTCAGTATAACAGTATTTATTTGACCAAAAAACCTTTTTTCAGCCTTTAGTATTGGAAGACATGTGTTAAAACAAATGGAAATCTCTTTTTCCCCCTTCTGAATGCTACATCCTGGGACCAACTGTCAGAAGTTATTGATCCCATTTATTGACAGTGTTGTAATTTTTTGTCATTGAAATATAAAAATTGAAAGTTTTTAAAGAACCCTCTTTATTCTGGGAATTTTTTCCTGCAGACAGAAAGGGTATAATTCAAGGCACACAAAGATGTGTTCTTGACATTTAATTTGAATATTTTATGAAATTGCTGTTTCAAGACATTAGTTACTGCCCTTTACAGTAAGAGGCTGCAGCTGATAGTGTATGTGTTTCTAGGGGTTTTTTTAAGTACAAAGTGAATAATTAGCCTTAAAAAGAGTAGCAAATTAATCTGTGTAACTTTACAGAAGTAAGCTACCTGTATTGAGCGTGTTCACTTGTCACCTCTCACGTGTGGAGTGGAGACAGTAATTTATACCTCCAGGAATGGAGTGTATATAAATTGCTCTGGTTAGATCTGCTAAATAAATACATTTGGACCATCCCTTTGAAGACAGCTGCATGTGTTTTGCATAATGCATCATTCTTAAGATTCACATTGTGAAGTTGTTTTACTGTGACAAAAATACCATGAAAATACAGTAGTAAGGCTGGCAATGTAAGTAGATTTTGGTTAGCATTACTCGTGTTTTGGTAGAGAGCTGAAGAGTCATTGCTCATTGTGACTCTTTAGTGTAATGCTTAAGTGCCTGTGTTTCTTCTTAGACCATAATTATTACTTCAGAATAGTACAGTAAATATTGCTGTTGTGTTAAAAATAATACTGCTGTGTGATTGAATGTAATCCAGTCTGTTATTAAAAGTAATATTTAAGTAATGGAAAATACCTGAAAATTTACAAAAATTTTTATTTGCTAACTTTTGGCTGGTTATACTACTCCCATAATCTTATTACTGCTTTGAGAGATGATAAAATATAAATTGGGGAAAAAATACAGACAACATGTTCTACTTTTTAAGTAGGACAAGATGAGTTCCTGGTAATCAATTTCAGAATATTTTCTGGTGTTATATGGTGTTAAATAATTTCCGATTTACTAAAGACTGCAAATTTTCATTTCATCTGGCTTAACCAGTTACATGTTAAATGACTTTTGCAAATGCTTGTTATGGAATTGCCAGGTGAACAATCAAAATTGTCCTTTTGTATCTAATGCTAGCAAAAATGTAAGCAGTTATTGAACCAATACTCTTTTGCATTTAAGTATCATAGTTTTATTTTTATATAATCTAGATATGAGAATTCTTGCCTGTATCGTAAGCTTCTAAATTCTGTTTCAGATCTTTGAGGAGATCTGTAATGCATCCTGAGATCATAGAATTGTTTTGCCACATTATACTCTTAGGCCTTTACTCAGAAGGAGGTTTTTGTATTTAGGATTTATTATGACTTTGTATTGTACTATTATGTATTGACTCCTTTCTGCTTCCCGGTACAGAACTAATTGTTTTGTGTACCTTGGTAAAACATTAATTATGCACTTCCATTTTAGAGTAAATTTGTCACGTCTTCTATGTGATTCTCTCCTATTACATTGCTTATCACTGTTTCTGCATTACTTTGACAGTAATGATCTTAATTAGTATAGTTAAATGGAAAAGGTTCTGTTTATATGAGGCATGAGGAAATGCAGAGCTGCTTGAGATTAATGAACTAAACCAGTAGTGAATTAGTACAACATAGACGCAAGTGATCAAGCAGGTTATTTTAAACATACAAATGGCTTGCTAGGGATTCTTACCAACAGGTGTCTTTACCACTGCATTGTTTGCTTTAATAAACATCTCCAGCTTCTGGTATTGACAAGACAAGGTGATCTATAGCTTTGTAACAACCAGGAGTGTTGAAGCTTTTCCTGCAAACAGGTGTCAACTATTTTGAAACAGACTGAAGGTGTTGCCTGGGGCATTCTTAATAGGGGCATTGTTTTGGTTTTTCTAAATATACTAAGCTGGTGGTGGTGTCTGATAGGAATGTGAAAGCAGAATTTTTGCTCTGAAGTTATTGGTACAAAAGTGGCCAGCTTGCCAATGTCTTGTAAGTGAATGGTGGCTTGGTTCTTTAAGTAACATGGAACACATGAGTCTAAACACTGTCCTAGTTTTCCATCATTCTTCTCCTTTTTGTGGCCTAAGCCAAAACTAAAAAGTTGTTTCAATTTTGAGTGTTTTTTTTCTACTGAGCAAACTAATTTTATTAGTCTTATGTGAAAGGAATAAATGTAAATGTATTTAAAGAAAAAATATTCATTTGAAGTAGAGGTTGCCTCCTTAGCCCTGGAAAAAAGCCTGTTTGAAAACTGTCTTCCAAATTCTTTGGAAACGTGAGAGAGGATTCTCTAAGATCATAATGCAAGTTCCCACTTTTTGGAAGCAGCTCTTATTTGATGAGACAATTACTTCTAGGAGCAATGTTTTATTTGGTTCAGGTGGTGGAATCCTTCCTCTGCAGCTTTAGTCATTTCAGTTGTTTTCACTTCCTTGTCACCTCTTCAAGTGCTTCCCAGTTCCTCCGTGGTAGCCTGTCCCTGCTTGCAGTCAGGACTAGGAGAGCAGAGAGAGCTGGCAGGGTTTGTTACTGTGGCTGAACAAATGCATCATTTAGCAGGAGCATTCTGTTCTGTATGGAACAAATAAAAATATTTTCAGGAACTTTTTCAGGCTGAAGTGCCAACAATGTGTCTGGGCTTTACTGGACAAGTAAAGACAGCTCCTTTCCTGAGGCAGTCTGTTTCTAAGGCAAACATGGAAACAATGGGTGAAATGACGTCATGAAAGGTTTTAACTTGGTTGAAGTTTGTTTGTCCTTGTAGAAATTTGGGGAACTGGAGTGAGTATAAGCTTGGACCAAAAGAGAAGAGTTTCAGAAATTGCAGCCAGAAAGCTTGTGTTGGATGTGTATATGGCTGTTTTGGAGCATGGCTGTGTCCTGCTGTGCTTATGCATCCAGGATGATTTCCAGGGGGGCACAGGTGGGAAGGGAGAAGAGAGATGCTTGTAAACATACCTGGCTTGATCATAATGAGAACCAAGAAACACATGGCAAGTTTGGGGGATTTTTTTGTCTTGTCTGTACCCACTAGTAAGAAAATTTTGATTGTAGAAGGTTTTGTCTGCACTTGTGAGAAAGAGGTGAAAAGAAGACTGATTATGTCTACGCTTGTATATTGGGTCAAAAACTGTGAAATTTGGTGGTGAAAACATAAGCCTCTGAAGGGCCTATTCTTTCTAAATAAATAAAAAAAATATGGGTGGTAATCAAGCCTATCAGGCCAGGAAAGCTATCTATACTTTATTCCAGCAACAAGTAAGAGTGGCACATTGTGGTCCTGTATGTCACTGGAGAATTATGCTACATACATAGAATATGTCCAGTGCATTTTGGGGAATTTCAAGAATTTATTGCATGTGTTTCAGAGTTTATTTGGCTACAGACAGTTAAAAAAAAAAAAAAAAGACAGCATTTATTGTACAGTAATTTTGTGTAGAAAAGATGGTCAGGACCATGTCAGACTGTTGCCACATTAATTCATGCAGCCTGTTCCCAGGTGCTTTTCTTCCCCAGTGCTCCTCAGATTAGCCCCAGGCCTGACTGTCCATTAGCCTCTAGGCCTGACTAGCTAAAGATGGCAGAAGCCTTGTTTCTGCTTGAATTCCTGCCCTGTGCTCCTCAATCTTTCTTCCTCCACATCTGATGAGACCTGTGTGTCTCAGGTGAGAGGAGCAACCCCTTCTGCAGGAAACTGTGGTGTCTCGTAGGTGCCTTGGATGGTGCTCTGAGCAACCAGATCTAGTAGGTGGCATCCCTGCCCATGACAGGAGGGTAGGAACTAGGTCATCTTTAACCTTCCAAGCCAGACATGGTGTGATTCTGTTTTCAGAAGGTACCTCCAGCATGCCCTGCAAAAGGTGTGGTGAGTGGATGCAGGTAGAAAGTGGAGGGCTAATGGGGAACAGTCTGGCTGGTAGGATGTTTTCAGACTGTGCAGTGGGCTGGTGGCCTACAGCTAGAAAACAGACACTGTTATTGGCTTACTGCTGTTTGTTGTGTGCTATTTTAGTACAAAGTACACTGTATTTTTAGATAAAAACTAATAAACTCCTAAAAAAAAAAAAAAAGTGTTTCCGAGTATGCCTAGTATGAAAGAATAAAGTTTTGTTTTTCAGAAGTAAATGAACAAAATCCAAAGTTACTGTATCTGTGTACGGCTCTGTATTTTATATGCCTTTCTCCAAAATGTGGTGGTCAGTAATGACAGTTTTAAATTGCTGTGAAACATGCTGTGCTTCTAATAGAGTTAGATTTGTAAGGAAATAGAAAAATGGAAAACAATCATTTATTGAATTACAGCATAGAAACATGAAAAGAGTGACTTTGAATCTTAATGTTTTCAATATGACGTCCAAGTTGTGCTCTGTGCTCAAGAGGGCTGTTTCAGGACTTTTTGAAAGGCAGTACTTGCTAGAGCTGTCTAGGCACTTTAACTCTGTGTGGACACCTCAGGTTTTATAAAAAGGACCAGATTTTCTATATTATGTTAGTTTTTAAGGGGATCTGTGGTTTTAGGGCTCTCTGTTCACTGAAAGTTCTAGTAGGTCATGTCATAAACTTGGTATTTTGAGTGTGTTTTACTGGTGGTTCAGCTTTGCAAAGCCACCTAAAATAATCTTCTTCCTGAGAAAGACAAACTTTACTATCTGTCTTTGTGGAAATGAACAACCGGTAATTTATACTGTAGACAAGAATCTGGAAACAACAATATTCAACCTTGTAAACATTGGCATTGGTCTTTCTTAACTGAGAGCTTAATCCACATTAGAGTAGTTTGCTGTTTTAATAGAAGTATTGAAAAAGTGTCAGGGATATTGTTGTAAGTCATCTAGCATTGTCTGGATTTCTTTGATAGTGCCAGTAGATGTATTACAGCAGGAACTGGAGCATTTGTTTCTTATGTTTCTTGCTGTTGCTTGGACTGGACAAAGTCCAAGTGCATTGCCAGCTTTCCTAGCTATGGGCACAGCCCATTTCACATTTGCTTTAATGTCTCTTCTTTTAAGATGTAGCATGCATTGTCTAAACCCAGAGGAGATTCTGCTAGGAAAAGAATATAATAATGTTACATCCCAAAATTTGGTAGTAAGAGACCTTTTGCCTTTCTTGGAGAGTCAAATTTCCTGCCTCCATTGCCTTCAGAGTGTTTGGGGATGTCTATTGACTCTACTGCAAGACTGCTCTGAATTCCAATAAGAAAAAAAGATGTAGGGTAACTTTGTATGACATATCTTAAAAGAAAGGATTGCTTGCTTCTCAGATTCTGACAGAATGTGATGATGGGTGCTTTTGTCGCCTGGTCTGAGTGTTTTCTATATGTTACAGACCCAGAAGGCTGCTGAAATAACAACAGCCTTGGGAGGCTCTTTCCAATTTCTTGAAAATTTAAATGGCTTGGTCAAAAAAACCCTCAGTAATTTCACAGAGATTTGGTTGAATCAGTTTTCTGTCCTGGTCAAATCAGAAAATGGGCAGCAAAATTCAGCATTTATAATAACAGGAATGGAAAGGGCTCTATGGAAGCTTAGAGCCACCAGATTTTATCTGAAAAAGATGACTCCTTTATCAGCAACTTTTGAGATGCAATAAAACTACAGGTGTTGGAATTCTGAAAACTGTGGTGAATTTGAAGTTTAAAAAGGAGGAAGAAGTCTTACAGTCTATTAGATTTCTGCAAATTTTATTGAAGTTGGTTGGTGTTTGCTGTAAGAAAAACCTGAATTAGTGTTCCTTATCTCTGGGAAAACTATTGATGATCCTCAAGACATTCTGGTCCTCAGACTTGTAATACAAAGAGCATGTACAGCCTTCTAACCACCTTGGGTAACAATCTTCCCATCTGATAGCTGAACTCATAGAAATATGGACTTTGTGAGAACATATTACACTCTGAGTTTTAGCTTTATATCATGCAAGAAGTATTAGGTCTAGGCGAAACAACAAAAAATGTAATCTTAATTTCTTTTGTAGGGATTTGTGTGAACCCTTTCAAGGAGGCCATATCTCTCTCTCCTTCCCCATCCCCTGTTTCTCTTACTCATATGTGCATGGTTTCTTATCTGGAACTTAAGTCTCTTGGGTTTATTTTTTGGGTGGTTTGTCTTTTTTGTTCATCAGATGGATACTGCCTGCAGTCAGTTTGCAGGTTTCTTAGTTACTAATCTGTGCAAACAGTCCAGATTCTCTGCGTGATAACTGACTTTGTCTGAGCAAGTCTATAGACAGTGAGGGACCACTGAATTATTTGTAGTCAGAAATTGCTGAGAAAAGGAACATGCAAAGAGAAAACAAGCAAGAGAGTCACATGTGAATTCAAAACTGAATTTATGGTTTCATGCAAAATGTAGTGCTAATGAACTCAGAATGTATGGTTTTTCACTACCATCTGTAAATCACAGCTCGGAAATCCAGTGTTATCATTCTTGTCTAATTTCTGCATGCGTTAGAGTTGAGAACCAAGCAGTGGAGTAGCATCAGCTAAAATCTGGGATGGTGATATGATTCAAGATGCACCTAGGTAATTAACAGGCTGTCTGGAAGAATCGAAATGGTTCAGTGGGAGAGGCAGTTAATATTGCAGAATGCCAAACATAGGCATTCTGTAAGTATGTTTTGACCCTGAAATGACAATTCCAAGATGTTCAGATGGTTCAAAAATGTGCAGTACTTCTAGTGGCAGTAAATAACAAGATACTGGATATACTGTAGTTTTTAAGTAAAAATGCTATTGTTTTGTTTGCCACAATATAAAAGCTATAATTACATTATTCTTCCATTTTTCAGTTTGACTCTAGCAGAGTACCATGAACAGGAAGAAATATTCAAGCTTCGATTAGGACATCTCAAAAAGGTATGTTTTTTAAATCATGAGCAAACCCATAAAAATTAGTACTATCAAAATGAAAAGATAAGTTGTTGAGAGCTGTCTGATTAAAAAACCTAATACTAAAATTGCTGTACTACTTTATGCCTAACAGTGGCCTTCCTTTTGTTTGTTTGTGTTTTCATAAACACTGGGATTACAGGGGAGCATAATGAGTCCATCCAGTGTAACACTGTACTGGTTCCTTAAATCCTTCTAACTGATGATTTCACCAATTCTGCTCTTCCCCTTCCACTTCCTGAGCTCTCTTTTCAGAGCTCAGTGAGCCAGCCAAGTTTGATATATGGGCTTTTTACTTTTGTTTTGTGGCCTTTAAAAATGTCCAATTCACAAGCATTGTACTTCTGAATGAATGTAACATTTTCATCTCTGCAATATTCACTTCAGTTGTTATCAGTTATCATATTACTTACCACAAGAAAATAAAATTTTCCTACTTCTATGGAAGATCTGTTCTCTATGTCTTAAATCATTTTTGCAGTCAGATATTTTACTCTAGTCTTTGACTTTAGGTCTTTCTTGAACCCCATCATTCTAACAAATCTGTGTAGTGAGATAATTATTATATGAAGAAACTATTGCTCGTTCAAGCAAAGATGTTGAGGAATAACCTGTAAAATGGAATGGCAGTTGATGCAGATAGAAATACCTTAACAAGAGTGAAAGAAAAGGACTTACATGTGCTGAGCAGTAGATCCTGAGTTGTTGAGTCCAAACAGGTTGTAGTGTTTTTCCCCCTGAAATGTTGCAAGCGTCTGTTTCAGGACTGTTCTCTTCAAATGTACAAGCCACCTGTTATAAATTCTACGATAATAAACTGAACTGGGTCCCTTGAGAAAGCTGCAGCTGTTTCTAAAAAATATGACAGGAAAGTACTTGAATCTGTAGTAGTAAATCTGCATATAATTTGCTGGCACTAGTGAAGTAGACTGCCCACATTGTTCTTCATTGTTAATGGTTTAGAAGCTCCAGCTTCACATGAAATTCTGTTAGGAAATTCTGTAGGGGTTTTATCCATGCTTTAATTTATGTAAGTCTAAAGGGAATTTCAAATGATAGATGAAATAAACAGCTACAGGATTATTTAATACCAGAATTTTGGTTTCACCTTGAGCATCAATGCTCTAGTACTTTGCAAAAGTTGGAAATTCCTTGACTAAATGCCAGGGGGAAAACAAATGTTATTCTTAGCAAATCATACTTGAGTATATCTGAAGAAAATAATAAAAAATGCATTCTTACATTATAATTCTTATGTGTGATACAGATTTTGTCATTAACTAAGAAAACCAATTTTGTTACCTTCATTTTACATGGCTGTATTTCTTCCCTGTGCTTCTTTGCTATTTAAATTTTTTTCCTTCATTCCTTCAGCATATGCTGTTTTGCTGACTGCTCCTCTTCCTTTTCACTCTTGAGATGCTTTCCTGGTGCTCTTATTTTTGGTGCCCTGTACATGCTGCCACCACCAGTTTTCTTTTCCTACTGCTACCCAGGAAATTCTTTTCCAGCTAGTTGCTTTGGTCCTGGAGAGAGGCTCTTGTTTTCTCACTTCCTTTTATGTAGCAGTGACCTGAGGCAGCTAAGCTGGTTCATTCTTGCTTAAAGGTATTCACAGCCTGAGTGTCCTAAATAACAGCTGGAAACAATGCAACCAGCCAGTTCTCTTTGGACTAACATTGGCCTATGAACCACATTTTGAGAGCCACTGAATTGCATAATATATGAACAAAAAGGTCCAAAACAGGCATAACTGATGGATTTTTTTTTTTTTTTAATTTTTTTTTTGTTAGCCTTTGGGAAGAACATAGACAATTGTGTGTATAAATGTGTGGCCCTTTGTGAGGGGAGAAAGACTAAAATAAAGGACTACTGGGTTATGAGGAACTGCCTATCATTTCAGGGTGTTTAATAGAGAACTGCAGGGATGTGTCTAAATATAGAAAAAATTAGTTTAACATTATATAAACAGGAAAACACCCAACTCTTGACATTGTATCTTAGAAAAAATAAATGGTTCACCCAGGTCTGCTAGCAGATTAGTGCTACTTACTCCAGCTTTTAAATTATTAGGAATTTGATTTTCATTTCCTCCATGGAGGTTCATTTCATGTCTTGTTTTGGGATGAGAACCATTATTTATAGGGATGGTTTCAGGATATCCACTGAAATCATCTAGTCCAGACTGCTCAATTCATTGGATTTGTGGTCATCTCATATGAGTTTCAGATCATACAAATACAGTTGTTGCTTCAGGATATGGGTTTATAAAAATACTATATCATTATGGCATTTTCTCTATACCTTGCTGACTTGTGCCTCCATTCCCTTGTGCCATGGCTTATTGCCCTGTTGCTTTTACCAGCACTGCCAGGTTGTGCAGAGAATAAATTGGGTTGGAGAACTGGTCTAGCTTCTTTCAAAAAACAAATATGGGGGTTTTTTTATGATGCTAGGGGGTTTTTTTTCCTTTTCTTTCTTCGGGTTTTTTTCCCCCTCTTAAAGAAAAGATTGATTAGTATTCCAGTTTGATATACCATGTGGCTGTGCAAAAGGCTGTGCCAAAATAACAAGAGGTGATGATGGGTGCTGCTACTAAAAAAATATGTATCAGATGCCAGGCATTTTTCCTTTTCAGCTAAAATAATTCCATAATTATGAGCTTTCTGATATGGACTAGTTTTTGTCTCCCCTTTCTTCAAATTTTCAAGTTGTAGAGGCACTAACTCTGAAATCAATACAACCCTGTCTGCAGTATCTTTCAATGAGTGTGTTTCTCAGTTTGAGTGTAGACACATAGGTTTCCACAAATTTGGCATCATGGAATCCTTATGATTTTTGACAACCTGAATAAACAATTATTTCATTATTTCTTAAAGCATAGCATAAAGATGAGATAAAATTAAATGCTGAAATTAGTTAAGGAATGTGCACCTACCTGGCATGCTTCTTTTGAAGTTGCGCTTCAAATCTTCTGCAATACACATTGTTCATTTGTAATTTTATTAAGATACAAATGGAAATACCTTTTCAAATTAGATTGATTTTGGTGTCTTGTATCAGCACCTTAAGAATGTTCTGCTGTAATGATGTGCTCTTTTAAAAATTCTTTTACTTCGTTTGCACTTCATCCTTAAAATATTTTACATGTCTTTGCTTAATCTGTCGGTTTGTACAGAATCTATAATTGCCCATATCTCAGTTTTTCCTTTTTTTATACATCAGTTTCAGACTGCTTCCCAGATAATTTATCTCCTTGGCTGTGGTACAAAACCCAACCGCCTCTCATTTCAAATAGCATCCCTACAGTGCAGAACAAAACCTTGAACATCCCATTACCTGTGGGTTCATGAACAGAAAAATTTCTTGAAACAGGCTTTTGCCTTATCTTTCTGAATTTTTCTGGCTTTAAGAGAAAAGCCATGCTTTCTTCTACTTCAGCAGGGTTTTGTAATGTAATGTTCCTCCATCACCACTAGTATTGATGCAGGGGTAAAAATACCCTTTTCAAATGGGAAGTAAATGAGCTTTTATATTTCCTTCTTTTTATTTGCAGGAGGAAGCTGAAATACAAGCAGAACTTGAACGTTTGGAAAGAGTTAGGAATCTTCACATAAGAGAACTGAAAAGAATAAATAATGAAGATAATTCACAGTAAGAGTCTTTATTGTCTTAATTTTGCATGTCTGTTTTTAAAGTAAATCTCTAATATCACATTTTACCTATAGAAGAGACTTGCTCATAATTTCTTTTTGGTCTTCTATGTTTATATGTGTATTTTAAATACCAACTTATTTGAAGTTAACTAAAATTTATTACGATTTCGTAAATTTATTGATGTTTTTGTTGAATATGCAAGAAATAACGTACCGACACAACTTACAGTGAAGAACTGAAATTTGCTTGGCCATATTACTAAGCTAAAAAAACCACTTCTGAGATAACTTAATCCAGTTTGCTTAGTAGATAATAGTGCAAGAACGTGGCAGGGAGGCTTGTTGCACCAGCAGCAATTTTGTGCAGTACTTAAAATTAGTTTTGTGTTTATGGCACTGGGATTTCATTCCTATTAGGTATAGGTAGGTACGTAGCAGGAAAAAGCCATATTATATTGTTACTTTGTATTTCACCTTGAATGACAGTGTATCAAAATATTAAATTGCTACATAATATGAACTGTTACTGGGTAGTTTTGAAAGTAATAATTACCTAACTTAAAGAATTAAGTCTGTTTTCCATGATGACAAATACAGACACTACAGTTTCACCAACACTTTCAGCTGGCACTGTTGCTTGAAAGGAACTGGTTCTGCCTCTCCCTGGCTGCTTAGCCCTGTTTTATTTCATGTGCTTGCAATGGCATTTCTTTACTGAACCAATGCTGGAAATTGATCCAAATTAAACTAGCTCCTGTGGTTTATTTTTCTGGATTAATTTTAATCTAGGATAAATTTCCTGGTCTAGTTCTTTGCCCATTTGCAAAAATATTTATGCTGCCATGAGGAGAGAGGGTAGTGCAAGGGTGGAATGAGCCAGGGGGAAGGGCATGATGGGATTGGACTTCTCGCTTTTTCCACTAGGAAATGTTTCTGAAACAGTAGCCTTGAGCCTCCAGGATTTTATTTTTTACTTTTTAGATACAATAGAATTATGCAAACACTAAGGCTTTTATATGTTAAAAGAAAAAAATGTGAAATTATGCCTAACTGTTCTGATGGTACCTACCATGGAGAAATACAAAATTATTTTTTACCATGTGGCTTCAGTGCTAATTGGTAGATAAATTGTTTTTTGTTTGGGGTATGAAGAATAATAGGTGTTGAGTATTTTCTTTTTTAAAAAATATATATTTAAAAATAAAAATATACAATATTATTTTTAAATAAATGTCCTACAACAAATAAAGCAGGACAACCTGTTTGCACTAGAACAAGTTTAGTTTTTTTTAAAAAAAGGATCCTTCAACAATAAGGAATAAAATGACAGGAAAATGACAGGCTTTGACTACGAAAATACTGCATATGTGGGGCAAAGAATGTCCAAATCACAGTCACAGTTGAAAACAGTTACAGGACATGGACAAGCAGAATAGTGCAGCTTCACTACTCGTTTTCTGCAGTCAATGCTAACACATTTTATGGTACAAAATGAAAAGCTTTAAACTGTGTTCATGTTTTTATGGGAGTTTAGACAGGTATTTATCAAGTGGCCAAGCCACAGCTTATAGTCATGTAGAAGAGAGATGCAATGGAGAAGTAATTTAGGTCTGTAGCCCCTGCTGTCTTTCCTAATGTGTCTTGGTGATTGTTTGGTAAGGGAGACAGTTCTCAGCCAAAGCAGCTGCTGGATTCTGGCTCAAATCCTGTTGGGATTTCCACTTCCAGCTGTGGTGTAAAGCTAAGCCCATTTTCTTGTTCTAACTTGTATGTCTGCAACTGCACTGGAATACTTGGATAAGTTAAGAGTGCAGGTTAGGGCTTCCCTGTCTGGCTTTGGATGTTGGGGTGCAGGTTCTGGGCGATGGAGTGCCACAGAGGAGCAAAAGCACTGGGGAGAGGGAAGGTGGCAAGATTCACAAGATTGGCCTGCTAGAGGTACACATGTAATAGAAAGACCATAAAAAAAGAATTGGGCTACTGGTGACATGACATCAAGTGTCTAATAATGCTGCTTCTAAATTTGTTTTTCTTCTACACTGAATACATTACTGTTTATGGTTTCTTTAGAAAAATATTTAGCACTGAAATATGTATCTTTATAGTGAATGAAAAGGGAAGTTTTATTTCTAAAAGGGGCACAGTAAGCAAGAATATGCATCTTCTCTCAAATACTTGACTACCTATGGCCACACTTACAAAACTGTACAGAATATGGAAGGATGGGAGGAGCTATTGGCAGACTGGCCCTAAACTCTTCTTTAAAGTTTTCTATGGAATATTAATGGCAGCTTGCCTTAGATTCTTTCCTTGTCTCATTGTTGTACTAAGAATGTGATGACACTGATTGGATCACTTCCTCTGATATTTTAGGAGAGGAACTGTGTTCCTTTTTCTTGGTCCAGCAGCATCATTTTGTATTTGGAAGAAGCATTTTCACTTTGCTTTTGCTTAGTGTGAGCAGATAGTCGGTTCTTTCTCATGTTTTCTCCATATTGTTGTTTCTGATTTAGCTTCTTAGTGTTATATAAAATCATTTTTTTAAAAAAGGAAGCAGTAATATATAACATATCTGGTCATGTTTTGTGTGAAATTGGAAGAATGTCCTCCTTGTCTGTTCCAGAAAGTTGAAGTATGAGTCTGCTTTAAATTTGGCACAACAAAGAGAGATCCATGTATCACATGTTTAAATTTAGGCACACTTTTCTTATCCTCAAAAAAAAAAAAATTTAGAGAAAAATAATGTTTGCCAGGATTGACTGTTTTGATGACAGTGTTGTGATAGTATGTGTAAACTAAATAGTCAAAGGGTACAGAAATTGGTCATGTTGTACAGTTGTGTCATGAGGTTTATTGTGATGTAATGTTGCTCAGCATATTATGTGTTGTTTCTAAAAAGAAAGCTTTATTTGATGAGTAATACTAAGAAGCTTACATTTTAGATGCTACTTGTATACCTTAAACAGAATAAAACAATTTCTTTTTCTTTCAAGATTCAAAGATCACCCCACATTGAATGAACGGTATTTGTTACTCCATTTACTTGGCCGAGGTGGCTTCAGTGAAGTATACAAGGTAAGAGTTTGTTGGGTCTGATAAATCTAATTTTTGAGCCATGTACATTTAATTTGGGGGGGACAAAAGGGGACCTAATTAAGTAGAAGGATTGTAATGGGTTGACCAGACTTGGATTAACCTGTGGAGGGGAGGTAGCATGACAGTAGCCTTGTCAATAACTTGTGAATTGCATGCCAGCTTTTTTCCTCATTTTATTGGGTGTTATTTTTATCACCTTTGGTTATAACTTGGTCATATTCATGCATTTCTTTTTTAGGCTTTTGATCTTTATGAACAAAGATATGCTGCTGTGAAGATTCACCAGCTTAACAAAAGCTGGAGGGATGAAAAGAAAGAAAACTACCACAAGTAAATATTAATTACTTACACTTCATATGTTAAGCTTAATAGCATTTCATTGATTGTAGAAGGTTAATGTATCCATCTTCTTTTAGACATGCCTGCAGAGAGTATAGAATACACAAAGAACTGGATCACCCCCGAATAGTTAAACTGTATGACTACTTCTCCCTGGATACAGATACGTAAGTAGAACTTGGCAAGGATTTTGGTGCTGTACATTAGATAAACAGAAATGAAGAGTATTTGAACAAAAATAACGTATGTTCTTGCTTTCAGCCAAAACATTTTAAAAACCCCACACGAGTTGCAGAATTTTGTCTTCTAAATATTACAGGCCTTCTATAAGGTGAGAAGATAGTGTTTTGCAACACCTGAGTGGCATTGAAAGGCTGCTGTACCTTGGACAATTTTCCAAGGCTAAATGACATCAGGAGCATTACTAGCCTAGGTGTAGCCCCTGGTCACTGTGCTGCACCTCTTTGCATGAAATTGTCACATCTGAAGGGATGGTTAAGGTATTTTGATTTTGAGAAATGTGTCTACTATAAATAAAGAGGCTTTTCTTAATTTCTCATCCATATGGATGCATCCTCTCTTTTAGTGAGTATAAATGTTCTGATTTGCATCAGTTTTCACAAGCTAATAGTTATGCCATGTGTTCTATGAACAATTTCATTCATATATTTTAATATTCAGGCAGCCATTCTTAAACTTGTCAGAATGAAACTGGTTTGTCATGTCTATTTCTGAGTGTGCAGTATGATACATTCTTTCATTTTGTCTCTCTAAATTCTACCCTAGGTTTTGCACGGTTTTAGAATACTGTGAAGGCAATGACTTGGATTTCTATCTCAAGCAACATAAATTGATGTCAGAGAAAGAAGCTAGGTCCATTGTAATGCAAATAGTAAATGCACTACGGTATCTCAATGAGATCAAGCCCCCTATTATACACTATGATCTTAAACCAGGTAAGTGAGAAATGTTATGATTGAAAATGTAATTTATTTTGTATCCTTTGTTTTGTTTATAATTCATGTCAGAAAATGCCAGAGTTATCTTCTGTGTGTCAGGGTTTTTGTAAACAACTGGGAAAAGTATGTACTTCAGAATTTCATTGCCAGAACCGTCTGCCTTTTCTGAAAGTGTTTGTTACAACTTTTCTACTTTGCATTATTTTGATTTGAATTTGTAGGAAAAAATCATATAGCTAATAGATAACATGCATTGGTAGTTAGCAGTATAAACAGATAAGATCATTAATAGGCTCAATCCCGTCTGGTAGTTGTGGAATGATGATGTATACTTAATTTTTCCCATATGTTTTTTTTCAACCTGTAAATGTGTAATTAATCACTTTCAGCGTCCCAGCATAAGCACTCCAAAACAGGACTTCACAGAGAGTTTTCTTCACAATAATAAATATTTTTATAAACAATATTTGTCTTGATTCCATGGCCTTTGTTTTACCATCTTGCATGAATGATGCTTATATTATCTTCATGTGCTTTAATCTGCTATGCTTCCAAGTGTGGGATTTGTAAAGTAATTCTTAGTGCCAGGCTGTATGCTTTCTCTTCTGTAATAAACCGTTCACAGAGGTTTCTCTTGCCTTATGAAATTGTACAGAATATGTTCTAAGTCTCATTAGTTTTTGTTCTCAGAGGAACTTCATCAAGTAATTTTTATATCAAGAAATTATTGTACAACTTTAACACACGGAGTAAGATTTGTAGGATTGCAACAATTTCTTGGCACAATTTTGTGGCATATGCGAACCCTGAAAACTGTAATGTAGGGTTTTATTCTGGCAGAAAAATAATGAAACTTATTTGTAACTAGTATACTGCTGCATTCTGATGTTTCGTAACTCATTTTGGTGTTTCTTTGCTGACCAGCCAGTTCCAGCTGAGAGAGCCATTTCAAATCATTATAGCTAACCTAGAGAGTTGCTGAAACTGCTCAGAACCTTGTCACAGTCAAGTTACTCTACATTTGAGGATGTAAAATTACGTAAATATATCTCAGTTGGTTCAGGCATGGTGCTAGTAACACCAAGGCTGTGAGTTTGGTCATGGATCTCTTTTAACCCAGACTATTTTATGGTTCTGAATCTTTGATTCTGTAAAATTGTCACTTACCCTCATGAAGTTAGATGTTCTTGAAAATTGAACCTGGTTTTGAAAGTAAAGCGTTCTGGTAGCTTTTTTTGAGGTAATTTTCCTTTTTCTTTTCCCTGAATAGGTAATATCCTTCTTGTAGATGGAACAGCATGTGGAGAAATAAAAATTACTGATTTTGGTCTGTCCAAAATAATGGATGATGATAGCTATGGGGTGGATGGAATGGATTTAACTTCACAGGGAGCAGGAACTTACTGGTAAGGCGCTGTTTGATTTTGCTGTTTAGACTTTGGATCATTGTTCAGATTTTATAAATGCTGTCTTATAAAGCCAATTTGGAGAGACAACTAGGACTAAAAATATTGACATGGATGACAAACAAAGGTTTTTGTGCAGTACTGTGATGCTGATATTCCCAAATGTTAGAAGAATAACATAACAAGTAAAATAAGAGAGTGTGTGTGTTATTTATTTATTTATAAATATGCATATATAAATAAATGTGGAGATGATCACTGTGATTTAGAAACATGGTTTCCTCTGAAGAAGCAGGTATTTAATCCTTAGCTGCTGGTGGTTGAAGACATTTGACAGAGCTACGATGAGTGAGTGTGTGTGCTTAGTACTTGGAAATTGTAGAACAGGGATTGCCAACAAACAGGTAATGTCCTTAGGACAAAAGAGTATTCAGTCTTCCTTCCTAAAGGTTAATGACAGCTCAGCAGCTGTGATTTATTTTTTGTGTACTCGTGTGCTTATCCAAAACGCTGGAGTTTTTTAGAGCTGCCAAAGGATAGGAATGACAATAAGCATTTCATTGCTTGCAGAAAATCAGTTTTTAGAATTTGGTCTCTAAAGATGAAGATTCTTCATGGCACAGTAGCTCTTTGAGCCTGGGTATGTGCTGGTTGTGTCAGGGTGGGTGGATTAGCAATCCTGTGCTGGCCAGGTTGTTACAAGCCATTTGCTCTACAGAGAAGCCAGTGTCATTCCCGTTTGCTTTGCACCTCTTCCTGTAATCAGGAGTTGTATGTAATAAAGTTTCTGCCTTTTCCTTCTGAGTTTTTAGAAAAGGAAACACATACTCTTCCTCAAGTGCCACTGTGCACATGCTGTGAAAAAATGAATATTCACGTTGAAGCATTTTAGAAGTGTTAGGCTTTTGCTACTCTTTGTAATGCTTTACCTATTTAAACACCAGTTTAAATGTTTTATTTTAGGAACATATATCAGAAAAATTTTGGCTTTTGTATTTCATCTAGAATGCCTCAGGCACTAGTGGTGCTGCAAACTTAAAAGTAAAAAAAGATCTGTAATTATTATAGATTCGTGATGAATCTCTGCATTTCTAATTCATGCTTTCTCTGAGCCCAAAATCTTGATTAGGGAGGGAAATACTTATAGTGAGTTTGAGGTTGGGAATGAGTCTGTTCAGACTACATTGCACAAACTGTAAGCAGCATAGCCCAGGAAGGGATTTCCTCAGTCGCTGGGTCCACTTACTCCCTTCCCAGGCAGTTAGGTTATATAATCTCTTTGGTAAACTTCTAGATGTTTATATTAAATTTAGTTAGTGTTTTGGCCCCGGTAATCTGATTTCAAGTGTCTTCTGTAACCTCAGTTCTCTGATCATTAGAAACATAATCCTCTACTTTACAGACTGTGTTTATTTGTGGCCAGTTTATACTTGTTTGTTCCTGTGCTAACATTGTCCTCCCTAAAGCAGGTTGTGGCCCCTCCCTAGTACTTGCTGCTTGGGGTTTTTGTGGCCTTCACTTTTCCCCCCTACTCCCACCCCGAGCTGTAGACTATCCATTCTTCAGATCGTTTTAGTAACCTTCTTTGCATTTGTATCACTTTAAGATCACTTGTCTTGATTGTTGTAATCAGAATTGTAGACAAGTATTCCAGAAGAGAGCTTGTGATACTGTTTAAAATGGTTGCATTTTCATCTCATTTTTCTGCCTGTTTCCATTTCTACAAATATTTCTTCAAAGTTTCTATTTGTCTTACATGTTGTTGATGAAAGAGTGTGTGTTCTGTCATTGCCCTAAGAGGTTTTTTTTGCCTTTTTCAATTTTAAATTTTACAGTCAATAATACTTTACTACACTTAATACATTTGGAAGGTTTTGTTTGCCTTGTAAAGGAAGTTCCGTTTCATCAGTTATTCTGTAATTCAGGAATGGCATGAGAACTTCCTCAACTCCCATTAAGTAAAATTCTCTTTCTGCAGAATATAGGGACAGAAATAACAATCACCTTTGTCTATCATATACTCCTTTGGGTAATGTTACCATTTTTACTAAAAACTTGGGTAAAGGGTCTTTAAGCCATATTTGCATTTTCTTTGATTCCTATCCAGGAATGCCCTATTTGGCTTTCATCTTTTCTTGCTTTGATAGATGGCTTCATATTTAACCTGGGGTCCCAATTTAAAAAAAAAGTGATTGACTGGCAGTTTAGGTTAAAAATGTTTGTATTTGTGCTTGTATGTGTGAAATAGACCCCTCTATTTGACTAACTGTACAAAAACTGTAGTATCAGTTTTGTTGGGTTGCAAGGTGTTGGAATGCAGATTGTAGCACAACTGTACAGTTGTCAAAAGCTCAGAGATGTGTAGGTGAGGTGTTTGTACAGATTGATAATTGAGCATGTTCTAGTGATGTCGTACTTACAGACTGAAATGCCTCTTTTGTTTTCCAGGTACTTGCCTCCAGAGTGTTTTGTAGTTGGCAAAGAGCCACCAAAGATCTCTAATAAGGTTGACGTGTGGTCAGTTGGAGTAATCTTTTTCCAATGTCTTTATGGTAGAAAGGTAAGGAAAGTGTTAGAAAATCTAAAGAGTTTCAGTGTAGGTGCCTGTTCTC
This sequence comes from Cettia cetti, assembly GCA_013401135.1. Taxonomy (NCBI): domain Eukaryota; kingdom Metazoa; phylum Chordata; class Aves; order Passeriformes; family Sylviidae; genus Cettia; species Cettia cetti. The sequence continues at coordinate 23,722 of VZUI01059610.1, read as the reverse complement.
AGTAGACTGTTAATTACCTTCGTAAAGACATGAATCTACATGGAAAATTGCTTGTGTCTTTTTGGTGGTGTACATTGATTTTCCAAAAAAAATTAGAAATCCTTGCCTGTTTTTTATTTTTTACTTTTTTATTTGCAGAATAGTTGGCAGTTTGTATTAACACTCCAATGACTTACTATAGCATAAATATTTATGAAATCAAAGTAGTTGGATAAATCTCCTGAAAAAAATCATCTGCTTGTTTTTCAGCCATTTGGCCACAATCAATCACAGCAAGATATCTTACAAGAAAATACAATATTAAAAGCCACAGAAGTTCAATTCCCTGTCAAACCTGTTGTAAGCAATGAAGCCAAGGTAACTTCTACTATAATCTCTGAGTACAACATTCATCCTGAAGGATTCAGCTGTAAAATTGTTGTTAACCCAAGAATGCTGAGGGACATAATAACTAAGTATGTAGAAAAACATAATTGAGAGCTAGTATTCAAATGTTTTTATTTAAGCAACCTTATTCTGGGACTTCTCAAAACCATGCATTTCAAAGCAAAACTATATATATATTCAAGAAATTTGCAAGTGGTTTTTAAGTAGGCCACCTCAAAAATTGTCTGCTTTACTTTTTCCCAGAGGACCTTATGTGTCTCATTCAGGCTGTCTCACTAGAAGTTCTTGTGAAATGCTGCTGCTAACAGTAGCAAGCTCTTTCTGAAAATAGTGGATGTTATTCGCTACAGCCTTATTGGCTAGAAGAACTACTTGACTACCAGGTACCTGAAGGATATGACCTCTAATACTCTTCCCCTTGAAAGGTCATAGTATGTGTGTATTAACTTAAATCTGAGTTTAGAAACATGAAGTTTTGAGATTAAGAATCAAGAAGATATTCTGATGCTGATTCAGGAGATAAAACTGCCAAACAAAATGCTCTTCCACAAAATGATCTGCCACAAAGATGTCAGTTCCTCTACACAAACTGGCTATTCAGAAACAGATTAAGGTGGTTTCCCAAATGACTACTACTATGAGTATCTGTAACACAAATCCAATTCTGTGAAAGTAGTAGAAAATATTCTATGTTACTTGCTTGTAAAAACTATCCCAATTTTAGAAAGATATATTCAAGATGTAATAGATGTGCTCTTTGAAAAAAAAGAAAAGCCAAGATAGTAGAACACTTGTTCAAGTTTCAGCAACTAATTAAGCAAACTTAGATTTGGGACACAAGATGCCAAAAATTTAGGAATGTTAAGATTCTGCTTCTAAAGATTAAAAGCAAAGGAAACATATTTCTAAAGGCAGTAACTTCCCAAGAAAATAAGTCTTTTGGGTGCATAAACTTGTTGTTACGAGTGGTGGTATATTTCTGTTCATTTTATTTTCTAAAAGTAGCGTTAGTGAGAGTGTTGCAGTTAAGGTTATGAAAAACTGATTCAAGAATTGTAGTTAGAATTGGTGGTTTTTTTGATTGAGGTTTTTGTTTGGGGTTGATTTTTCACCAGCATTTGGAAAAAAATGTCCCTTGAATGCAATAGACAAATACTCATCATGTTACTGATACCTTTACATAGTAAGAGTTTATATCTGTGTCTTTTAACTTTGCATTTCTTTGTTGTTAGTAGTTTTTATGTAGAGGATGTTAAGAAAGAGTAGACCGTTCAGCATGGAGAATTGGCAACTTTTTGCATTCTCTGTGTATTTGCATGCGCTGTTTGTTTGAAAGACTAAAATAAACTTCCAGTATTCTCCCCTCATATTAACTATTGTCATGATAGCTGTGCAAGAGAGGGAGAAATTATTCTCTGGTGGAAATGGTATAAAACAATTTCAGACTAACTTCTTAATGCAGACCATTTACAATGACTGTGTGGAATCCAAATTGTTTTTCAGATTTATAGGCCTGGCAGTTGGAAAAGAACAGCTTGTAAACTGAAATTCTGATTTGGAAAACACAGAGATTAAATAAATATGGAACCTCAAATGACATTGTTAGTTCGTTTTCAGACTCTTAACTGTCCTTTGATTCTCCTCACTGTTTCCTGTTTTGTGCAGTGGTCTCCTTTGCTTCACACTTGTGTGGCTACAGTGCCACAAAACTGTGAAGTATTTTAAAAACATTTTAGGCACAAACTGTTACTCTGAGGATCTTGTGAACAACTGTTTACAGTTTGTTTTGAAGGATTTACTGTGAAGAATTTGATTAAAATCTGTAATATCCAAAAACATGTGAATATCTACTAACAGATGTGCATGATTTTTTATATTGTACCTTATTCATGCTGGATATGCAAATGATAGAGGTAAATTCGAGAATGATTCTTTGGAACTTGTATCACAGATTTTCTCTTTTAATCTCCAGTTTTTAATTGGAGCAAAGAACAAACAGATGAGCAGATTTATCAAAGCAGATATATGTAATTCTTTTAAATTAAGTTCTGAATTAAGTAATGATGTGCTAATCAGTTCTGTAGCAATAATAAGGATTTTCTACCATTAAATGTTGAAGCCCAGGCTCTCAGGAGACCAAATGTTCTGTGTGTGCTAGACATAAGACTTGACAGAAACTTTCAGCACAAAATGATTGGCATACACCTTATGGACCTAAATGTAGGGATGACATAATGAATTTAGCTACAGAGTTTTTCAATTGATTAGGTAATTTTAAGCAGGTGTGATTGAAAGTTTCAGCAAGGTATTGGTTTCCTAAATATTCTTTATATAATGCCTATTGAGCATGACAACCATCAGTGGCAATTTCATGTTTTGCTATACCCTGTCATGGCACATGTGGAAATGCCTGTTTTCAAAAGTCAGCTAAAGCATTGAAATTCTGTCTCTGCATCATCTATCTAGTCTTCTCCACTCAATGGTTTTAGAAACTCATTGGAAAAAGTAGAAAGATCTCCTTTTTCAATCCTCTGACACTTGCTCCCAGTTTTTAATAGTCTGTTCAGGCATAAAACATGCAAAAATGTAACTGGGTGAGGTGCTAATGTTTTACTTGTAAATATAGTTCCTAAACTTGGAAATACATATTTGAAGTGTGATTATGCAAAGCCAATTAATTTGCTGATTTTTTCTTTCTGCCATGATGTTACATTTCTTCAGTGGGCTCAGCAGTAAAATGTTATATTTGTACATTAGTCATTTGAACTGAATTATTTAAGAACAAGAATTTGTTTAGAAGCTAGTTTCTCCAGGAGGACTTGCCTATTTGCCTGAAAGCAGAAGTAAGTATTTAGAATGTTACTGTAACTTTCAACATTTCTTTTCTAGGCCTTTATCAGACGCTGTTTAGCATACCGAAAAGAGGATAGATTTGATGTCCACCAGCTGGCTAATGATCCTTATCTTCTCCCTCATATGAGGAGATCAAATTCTTCAGGAAACTTGCATATGACTGGCTTAGCAGCATCCCCTACACCACCTACTTCAAGCATTATTTCGTACTGAAATTTCTCCAGCTGAGGAATGGGATGATACCTTTGTTTAGTTTTCAGATGCAGACTTGAGCTTGAAAGCATTTTAGTGTTTTTACACAGGACAAGTTTGATAACTGTGTTTTCAGACTGAAGTCCTCCTACATAGTGTCATTTGTATGATTGGAATGGATCATGGACTGTGAATAAATATACCCTTCTGAGAAACACCATTAAACATTGAAGGATGAAGGATGACACTTCCTGTTACAAACCAACAGGTGTACTGTGTTTAAGACTGAAGAAAAAGTTTTTAGGTTTTTTCTCTGGGGAACATTGTAAATAATCTTTTTAATAGTTTAAAGTACATTTGGTGGATACTGGAAAGTTCTAACATGAAGGGTAGTTTTTCATTATTTAAATAAAAAAGGGTAGTGAGCAAATTTGAAAACACAGGAAAAATTTTGTGCCTGGTTATAAATGAAATGAACTGCCATCTTTCCAAGACATTGATCTTTAGAAACCAAAGTAAGGAGTGTGAGACAGTGAAAGATAATGTTCAGCATCAGATTTCTCAAATAAAATTGGAGTATTTTACTTGGCTACTCAGGCTTATTCCTCCAAAAATGTGGTGGTGTTTCACTGAATTTAAATTGGAAGGGTGATAGGGAATTCCTGGTACTTATTTCTCAAATAGATTGCTAATTTTGAAATCCATTCAGTTTTTTAAAAATGCTATACTTGTTGTGGTATTGAAACTAGTGAAACCTTCCAGGCTTCTAATAAAAGCAAGCAACAGTATAAAACCAAATGCAAACAGGTCATGTATAATGTTCTATGCAGGAATAATGATAAATTCCCTTCTAGCTCTATTGTAAATTGTTGTACAGATGTCACATTTTCAGTTAAATTTCAGCAACTTATTCCTGTACAAATGTTTAAAGTATGGCTTTTTCTAATTGGATATTGTATTTTTTTTAAGTCTCCCTCAAGGCGCTTTTAATTGCTGCTAAATGATGTTGCTTTTACTTTTACAAGAGTCAAATGACCTCCTTAAGGTGCAAGTCAACTGTACGAGAGATTGAGAATAGGCTATCCCGTTAACAATCAAGGCATGTAAAGCAGATCTGTGTTGCCAATATACAGTACAGTTCTTTAAGTCAGTTTATTGCGTTCTCGTCCTGCAGAGCGCATTGATAATAGATGTAGAAGTTGCTCATGGTTATTCTCTATTTCTGGAAGTTCCTATCAACAAGGAAATGTTTCTTGTGGCTTGTACAGGTATTTTAAAATGTGAAACATTTTCTAACTGCCTTGTATGGTAGAAACTTATTTTTCAGAACAGTGTATCTCTTCCTGTTCACTATTCTTTTTACTATCCCATTCTTGATGCTGAATACCTATATGTAATTTTGTCCAAGTTGCAGAAAGAGGAGGCTGTATTACCACAGGTTTTCATTTAGTATTGTACAGTTAAACTGTTGCTCTTGTTTCTGATCTTGCAAGCCATTTTGTTTTCATTGTATATAAAGAAATGTTAACTGTCTCTTTAAGATGCTGCTGAAATTGTAGAGAATGTAGCCAAAACAGTAATAAACAACGGCAGTTGAAATTTCAACTTTTTCATTGTGTGTTTCTACATTTCGGCACAGGGCAAATCACATAACCATATCAGTGAACAACACGAAAATATTTAAAGCAAACTCTTCTTAAATGCAAGCAAAAGGCTAATAGCACAATAATTTATTTAAGTTACATTGGAGGTGAAAGGGGAAGATTCCATGAAACTTAAAACATCTGAAAGCATCTGTCATGATGAGGTAACCAGCAGTTGTTGCTGCACAGTAACAACTCGTATTTCAGTGGTCTTTTTTAAAATATTGAGCTGTGGGATATGATCAGCTCATAGAATTATTAGAAGATTAGACTCAGAATACTGAGACTCCATGCTTTCCACTCTAGAGCACAGGACGAAGTGCAGAGTTCAAGGAGAATATGCTATAGCTCTAAGTTCACATTAGATTTCATTCCTTCTTATTCTGCATGATAACTGAAATTGAATTGGCGGTTTTGCCACACGAAAATACCGTTGGGTAGTGTGAACTGTGTTTTTATTTCGTGGAGGCTGATCAGTATTTTGACTTTCTGAAAAGTGCTTTTGACGCTGGCGGGAAGTCGGGAAATGGCAGTGCAGGCACCGGAACAGGCGGCCCGGGTTGCTCCGCGCTGCTGCCACCCCCGTGGCAGCCTAAGCAGGCGGCTGCGTGTTTTAAAATCAGCAACCCCGAAAAGGTTTCCAAATGTTGATAACTGTGTTGATAACTTAAAGCATCCTGCGTGTTCCTGCTCCAGCTTTAACGTCTTCCTGAACGTGCGAAAACCACAGGTCTGAGGGCGGGGCCACCAGCCGGGCCAGGCCTCTCTGCCCGGTCCCACAGCTCCCGCGGCCAGGCGGGACACGGCACATCCAGCCTGGGGAGGGGGTGCAGGTCCCCAAAGCGCTGCCGCTTCAGCCGTGCCTGGGTTCCGGCCCTGCTGGGGCCGGAGCTGCCGCTGTCGGGGCAGAGGAGCTGCGGCCCGCGGGGCTTCGGCGCGGCAGCCGCAGCACCGCCGCCCGCAGCCACCCTGTGTGGCCGAGTGGTTCGGCGAGGGAGGGGCGTCGCCAGCGAGGTGAGAAGTGTCTTTTGGTCTTTCATTACTCTTCAAAGAGCCCTCAGGACTTGGTGCTCTTCTCTAGAAGTGGGATGTTGCCTTGGGAAGGGAGACTGGAGAGTCTGGCCTGGTGAGGTAGGCACCTGGGCAGCGTATCAGCACAGGGGAGCCTCAAAATTTGGAGCCACAGGTTAGAGAATGGTGGTTAGAGAGTGTCCTGATATCGATGTCTAATATACTTGAGTCTCACAATTGCCTACTGTATTTTAAAAACCTTTTTATTTCTCTATATCAGTATCCATGCTGCCTGGCACGGACTGACGGGGTATGCCCTGTTTATTATCCTCTGAATAAGTGAGGTTCTTGCAGTAATAATTTCAGACACTTAACTCCTAACAGAATGTTTGAGAAACTCTTGCTGTGGGAGAAATTAGATTTTTCTTTTTTGCTGCAGGTAATCAAGTCACCTTGCAATCTTTTCATTGTGCTGTGTTTCCCAAGCCAGTAAAATTCTGTGCAGAAATCAAGGAAAAATGCTTTCCCTAGAAATCTAATTTTGTATCTATTGTCTAGGGAGCTAATTGGGTATCATTAAGAAATTACAGCATGTTTAAATTTCAGAATCTCCTTGTACAAATCTATGGGTATCTTTTTCTCTGCAGCATTAAAACACACCCAGAGACTTTCTCTCTAAGCAGTGGGGGAGATCAAAGCCACATTTGCTCTGTCCTCAGAATATGTGCAGCCAGAAGACCTGCAGGTGAGCCAGCAGAGTGAAATGTGTTCTTGCTCTTGTATGAAACCTATGCCACGATATTCAGCAAAGCACAACTCTGCAGACCAGTGGAACAAGTGTTTCCTGGGAAGAGAATGCCATGGCCTCAGCCCCAAGCCCCTGGCCTGCTCCTGTTTCTGTAGTTGCACTTACAGTGTAAAAACCAAGCAGTCCCTGGCTGTCCCCTTTGCGTTTGCTGTTTCTCTTGGGAAAGCTGTGTACCCATATGCAAAGTTTGAATCGTTCTGCAGGTGGCCTGGCGGCATGGCTTCCTGTTACTTGTAGCATGGGGGGGGGGGTTGTGCAATTGCTTTCTTCTCCAAAACTGGAAGACATCCCTTGGCAGAGTTATTGTCTTCAGTAAGGTCTGGGAGCAGCCATAGCTCAAAGAGGAGTAAGCTCTATCCAGCGTTTCAGTGCTTAGAAGGGCCTGACAGTACCTTACTGAATCAATAGATTATTTTTGATGTTGGAATACTGAAATCCTTATAATTCAGGACAGAAGACACATTCAAACCAGCTTCTTCTAAGTGTTGTCCACTAATAGATAGGTTGACAGTTTAAAATATCAGTGGTATAGAGCTTTGTTAAAAGCAGTGTATTATGTTAAATACATTGGCAGTATGTACAAGCATGGGGTTATTTTTTATGGCTCTAATTGAAGGAATAAAAGTGCCACACACATCTCCAAGTTAATGGCTTTTGTACAATATATACAAATACTGTATTTCACTCTGTATTGAGTCTTAGGTAGGATCTGGCAATATGTATCTCCTATTGCTCAAATGAATTTTAACTTCAATTTATATGTTGTCTGCACACCTTTCACTGCTATGGAATAGTTGGAACTGGGGCTTGTAGAGAAAGAGGTCTTGTGATACTTTAATATGTATCTTCCAGCTCTCAGGCTTGTAGCTTCTAAAGCAGCTGGTGCTGTGTCCAGCAGTGCTCCATTATTGTTACCATGCAGCCATGGTACATGATGTGGGGAATGAAATGAAAATGTCTCCTGAAATGTGTAGTGGTTAAAAATTGGATGGATGGCACATTCCTGTAAGAATCAGTGCAATAGTGAGGTGACGTGTGCAGGGCCTTGAGAAACACTATTTTAATGCACAGAAATGTATTTTACAGCATGAGCTCTTTCCTATTAAAATCCCACTAATACTTCCAGAAAAGAGTTGTCAAAATGCAAGACAAAGACAGGAGAGATGGTTACTTGTGTTTTGTCTCTAAACTTCCTGGGACACTCAGGGGTTTAGTAGGCCTGGAATGAAAGCTGGAAAAGGGAACTGATTGTCTGTTAGCGTTGTCGAAAGCTTTGCAGGAAAGAGCACCCAGAACTGCTTTCCTTTGTGCATTTGTGAACAGATCCAGTAGATCTTCACTTGCCTTCATTGGTAGAAGAGCAGTTTCCACTAAAACTAATAGAACTAGCAAAGATTTAAAGGACTCAGAGGAGTAGAACATGCCCCATGCTCCCAGAATTCTGCCATCTACCTCCTCTGTCTTTGGGCTGAGCATGGCAGAGGAACAGGACTTGCCAAACAGTCACATAACACGGGACTTCTTTCATCCCCTTAGATTTGTCCCTATGAAAAGCCACCTGAAGAGTTGTTGCACAGCTCTGTATATTTGCATGATGTACAGCTTCCTTCATGACAGAGATAATCATCCTAACTACCACACAAATTGTTTGTTTCAGGCTCGCAGCTGTGGCTCATTGGTTGCTGGCAGAGCTCTCATCACTGATTTGAGCACCACTGTACCTTCCCTGCATGCCCTTCTATTGCAAAGACAGGTAAGTAAGCTATGAGTTGGCAAACTGCACTTGCCCATAGTGGATTTCGAGCATCTTGTTCCATTGGTCAGATGTCAATTCATATATATTTATATGATACCACAAAATCCTCGTGCTGCTTCTGGGGTTACATAAGAATGTATCAGGTGCTGAGCTGATCTCATAAATTGTCGTCTTAGAGCTGTCAGGATAGTTTTATTGCTGAGCCCAAACACATTCCAGTCTAACAAATTACCATATCATAAAGGTTATTGTCCTATCACCCAATTAATAAAACCTTTACACATAAAATAGAAGAATTGCTCCTCTGTCATCCTTTATCGTCTGTCAGGATTCCTGTGTTTTTAATGACCCTCATCCTTTTCCACTTACATTAATATTTTCATATATTTCTAAAATGAAAATCTTAATATGTAGGTAGCACATTCAACAAATCATGGTCCTAATGGTGAAGACTGTAAAGATTGCTGGCTTTTCTCCTTATCTCAGAGACTGCTGAGAAGAGTTCATCTGAATTACATTGCAATAGCTCTTTCTATTTGAGGGTATGCTTTGATGGGCTTTGTTAACATGAGGCAGCAATGTGAAGACCTCTTTTCCTTTTTTTTTTTTTTTTTTTTTTTTTTTTTTTTCTCCTTTCAGGTTTTGCAAAAGATTACTTCGGTTTCAAAGAATTTTGCTAGTTTTATGCTAAGGAGCAACACAGATGAGCACAGAGATCATGGGGAAAGGCCATTCCTATTTGAAACTGGGGAAAAGCAACCAGGAGTTGGCTGGGCAAGGCTCCAGATAGATGGTGTGACTGAATTATCATTTCAGCTGTTCTCATTTAGATAAATAGATGTGTGTCCAGAACACTTCCAGACTCAGCCACTATGCACTGAGGAGATAGAAGGTGAATTGTTATAATGGCTAGTGGCAAAGTTTAGATATACAAAAAGCAAACCCAGGACACAAGGGGAAAAGCAGTGCTGCCTGAACCATCACAGCTTTATTAGCAGCACTTTGGTGCTTATAAATCATCCTCTGTCTAAAATCAGGTAGGTACATCAAAACTCAGGTTTCCATTGGAGATGTGCATCAGATACAGTGTCAGCAGTCCAGGAAAGGAGGCACCTGGTTTCCCAGTGCCCACGGGCAAAGCAAGGTGCTCTGTTCAGGTTGCTGAACATCTGCTTTTCTCGTCTGCACCCTACACTGGCATGACACAGAGTATGGCTGTAGCAATACCAGAGCAACAGATGCCTGTGACTGAACAGTCAAGACTGCTTATACCTCTGAGATATTGGACCAAGGCTCCTCTGTCTTCAGCAGGCAGAGGATTTAAATACTAATGACACTAATTTTCCTAGAGACTGGCACGGGATATTGGAATTCAGTAGAATTTAGCTGTGTTTGGATAGCAATTGATGCAACAAATACTAAGAGAAACATGTTTCTTTTATAGGTTATGTAAAACAGGAGGGAATAGCTTGTAATGAACAGTGAAAGAAAACTTACTGCTTTATAGAATCCATCTCACTTGAAGCAAGAGTCTTGAAATAAAAATCAAAGCTTCTGGAGTGAAGCTTAACTTCTGCTTGGAGTTCACAGTAGTATTGAGATGTAGTGTGTAGGAAAAGGATCTGTGAAAGGACTTAACTCCAACAGTGCTAAATTTTGTCTTCTCAACTTTTGTGTTAAGCCCTAGTCCCTTATTGGGACACTTTGGACTTCTAGGGGCTTAAATACTAAAATGATGAATCTATGAAATGCATTGATTGATGTCAATAGTTGGAAGTACAACTGATAAAATATATTTCTAATTGCTGGAAATATTGAAATTCAGCTCTTCTCTCTTCTCTGGACTTCATTCTTACTACTGCCATTCTTGTAATTTGAAATTACACAATCCAAACTCAGTAGCCTTTTAAAGTATTATTTTATAATGTTCAAGTCACACTTTTCCTTGTGATGGTCACTGCTCAAGATTTCTAATGTGTTATTTATACACACTGAAAAAGGTGAATTAAGGATAAGAAGTAGATGTAAATTAATTTGGTGAAAGTAATAATGATAGCTACTACGATATGTATCTGCAAGGGCATTTTTCATGTAAGAAATTATAATGTAGTAGTTACTAATTCAAATAGCATGGCTTTTCTGTTTTAGGGCAATTAAATATCCTTTTACCATAAAAGATTCTGTTGTATTTTTCACCTGAGACAAGTATTTAGTGTAAAGTTTATCTGAGTGCTTCACATAAATTGATTCCATTAGGGTGTAGTTGTGCATTGGAAGTTTCTTTCTTAATAAGTGAAAATATTGTTTTGCATTTGTTCGTGTGTCTGGACAGAAAAATGCCATTTCATGGGTCCTAGTCCGAAGTCTAAAGGTGTGAGAGCTTTGATCCAGGGTTTAGCAGCATTCAGTGTAACTGCGTTAGCTAGCCAGAGCTATGGGCTGTGCAGTGTAACTGAGTTAGCCAGAGCTATGGGCTGTGCAGTGTGACTGAGTTAGCCAGAGCTATGGGCTGTGCAGTGTAACTGAGTTAGCTAGCTGGAGCTATGGGCTGTGCAGTGTAACTGAGTTAGCCAGAGCTATGGGCTGTGCAGTGTAACTGAGTTAGCCAGAGCTATGGGCTGTGCAGTGTAACTGAGTTAGCTAGCTGGAGCTATGGGCTGTGCAGTGTAACTGAGTTAGCTAGCTGGAGCTATGGGCTGTGCAGTGTAACTGTTAGCTAGCCGGAGGTGTGGGCTGTGCAGTCAGTGTAAGCAAACCCAGGGCTCAGCGCAGAGCCTCCCTCAGCTCCGCGCCCAGCCGTGTGCCTGGGCTCAGCTGCGGCCGTGGGGAACAGGCAGCTCTCTTTTTTGGCTGGGGCATCCCCCGGGCGGGCCTGAGAGCTGACCCAGGCGGCAGGCAGCCACGGGGCTGCAGGCACTGGGAAGTGGGTGTGAGCACTGGGGGCCTGGGGAGCAGGGGGAGGGACACTTCTGGAAATCTTGGTGTGGGACAGGTGCTCTTCCTGAGGCCCTGGAGGAGGAAGGGCTTCCCAAGAGGCAGGCCTACCCCCACAGCTGGGCTCTGCCTCGCTGGCTCTCCCTCATGAGGATCACCTCTCCTAATGGGGATGGTTGGCTGGCTATCCTACCACTATTCTCATGTGAACATCTTGGTGGAGATGCACAGATGACTTCCCTCTCCAGGCATGAGAGTCCAGCCAAAATTTCCAAGAAACAGCAACAATCACAGCAGCCACCACAGAGATTTGGGTGCTTACCAGTATATAAGCCCTCAGTGCCTTTCTGCCTAATAGTCTCCAGGGAGTAGGAGTTACGAAAATCCACCATCATTTTTAAGCATTCCCTGACTAAACTAATGAAGGAAGAAACTGGTGTTCTAATTATTCCATTTCCCAGGGTTACTAAAGAGTAGTTCTTCTACATGCTGCATGAATTCAAGCATCTGAAGCTCAAATCTAATACTGCATCTATGTTCATTATCCTTTGGACACCCAAAGATGAGGTGACACTAAGCATCAAGTGCCTTTGCACTCTGTGACTAAGCAATGACATCTGTTCTTGACAGATACATACCAATTTAGGATGCAAGTGTAAAACGCTTTCATAAATGCAATAAACTTAATTTTGAGGGCAGTAAAATTTTCATTTTTTATATGTGGTTTGATTAATTAATAGTATTTTTGAGTCAAACAAAACTACTGATAAAGGATTAGCAAATACTGAGGCCATGGTAGGCAGGATGTTTACACTCTGTGCTTTTAGAAATGTGGATGATGTTTTCAAATCTGTCGTTTTAGATGGAGCTTCTTAACGCTGAATTTTTAACAAGACCTAAAAGGAAAACAGGTGTTAGCCTCTTTCCTCCCTGCCCCATTCCTTTCTTTTAGAATTGTCTGCTGCAAAACTGTTTGGACAGTTACTCTGCACATAGACTAAGAGTAGGTTTCTCAGCGAGCAGAGATTTGTCTCTGGGCACATTTTCTTCAGGGAGTTAGGGAGTGGGTCTCCTCTCTTTCTCAGCTGAACCCCTTGGGTAGAAGTCACAGATTTAGGGTGGCTTTCTAGAATCTTGCTGAAATCTACTAGTAACTGGACTGAGCCAAGTAGTTAGGAATAATATTTGTTACTGGGTTAGTAGTAATAAACTGGTAAAGACATTAAAGTTAATCCCAGAGAAATATGGATTGGGTCAAGTGCTTGACTATGACTGGAAAGGTGAGACTCAAATTCCTGCAAACTTTGATGGTTTTCATTTAAAGAGATAGATAGACAGACAGATCATACACACATCAGTGCATACACAGAAGTGTAGAGGACCAGACCTAAGCATGTTTTGTCTCAAACATTCTGAGTATTGCTACAGGAAAGGTGATCAAAGGAGAGGGTCGTGCAGAGGTGGGGCAGCACTGTTCTGAGCCAACTCCCTGCTCTGCCCTGAGGCCCATGCTCAGTGTTCTATCCCCCAGGTCCCTTCCTGGAGAAGGGCTGACTCTGCATCTGTCATCAAAGCAGTGCAGAAAATCTAGTTTACATAAGAGTCATGCACCAGGTTAACTATAAAAGTATTGGCCCCCACTCTCCCTCTTTTTTCTGTCTTCCTCTTTCACTCTTGACCATCTGTGCAGCAGAACCACCTTGGGATCTAGGCACCGATGACATTCTTTGTTTTCTTCCACTGCTTTTCCTGGGCAAAGCACAACTATCATATTCTACTCTGTAATCTGTACTGGAGTTTATTGTGGGACTGGGGAGCTTCTGGAGCTGTGTTGTGGCTTGGGTGACAGCACCTATGAATACTGGTGTGTTGATGCTTGTGTGACAGCACCTTTGATGAGTTTGCTGTAGGAGTTGAGAACTTCTTGAAGTGTACAAAATTAAGGGCTTGTTTGCCAACACTTTTGTGGAAGAGTATTGTATGAATTTAAGGGTTCGTTAGCCAATACCTTTTTAGTCTAAACAGTGGTCTGGTTGCTGCAGTTATGGCAACTGTACAATAAGAGGATAAATGTTCCTGACACCTAGTCTGGTGTCTTTCTTCAGCTTGATGAGAAATTATAATGACCATCATGATGGGTCACAAGAACAAGCATATGGAAAATATACTGCTTTGTTAAGAATATAGAAACCTGTAGCAGGCACTCCACATGTACACACAGACCCAGCACAGGAAGCTGAGAAGTCATCTGAGACCTCTGGACTCTCACAGCAGTGCAAATATCAAACATAAGCCATTGCTTAACCAACATTTTTCACTTGTAAGGGGTGAAGTGTCAGCATCTTTTCTATTTATGACTCAAGCGGACAGGTCCTTAAAACTGTTGATCTCATAGGAGAGAGGAGTATTAGATGTGAAGAGGATTACAACAGGGGAAGCAAACACTTGCCCTTGTGAATTTGTATGAACTATATTTAGAATTTAAATCCAAGCATAATTAAACAGTGCTAATGAGACAGAGGGACTTATCTTCATTTGGTGTATAATTGGTATCACTGATTTCCTCATTCATTTTTTCCTAGTTTTAAAGCTGCCTTGTTCCAGTGAGATTAGATGGTAAAAGCTACCCTGCAGGGAGAAAGTATGTGGCCTGGAGCTAAAATTCAGTTGGAAGCCTTTTAAGGGATGCTGCTTTCATGATAGCATCGATAACTGACAGCAAAGACACCTGTGATCGTGTAGCCAACAGTCAAGCAAGGCAATCTTTGTGCAGTGTACCCTTGAAAATTGCACATAATTTTACAAAGACCAAAATGGGGAAGAAAAGTTCACCCTTTCCAGCGAGGGAAACAAAACACAGTAAGAGTGTTTTAATACTTGTAGGTATATAATCCTCCACTATTAACTGAAGTTTGAATTCCTTCTCAAGAATATGCTCCAACTCATCCAGGAATGTGAAGCTTGCACAGGAACTTTTGGTGTGGCCATTTTGTGGTGGCCACACTACAGCAGGTCTGGGTGGAAGATGGTAATGGTCTTGCCCAACTTAAGTAGCTGTGAGCCCATAACCAGAACAGCAGCCTGTGTTACAGCTCTGTGCCAATAGCTGATTATATTTCTGAGCTGCAGGGGCTCGAATTTTTTTATTTTTTTTTTATATAGTCAAGGCCAGTGAAGAAGTGGGTGCAATAGGCAGTCAGGTTACCAAAGTTCCATTTTTGATTTTCATTTTTTTGGTTGGATTCAGGCTCCTTTTAATTATGCCTCAAATGGATGCAATTTTTTTTTTTTTTTGAGGGTTTATTCCATATCTGCTTCAAACTGCAGGAAAATCAGCTGTTTCTTAAGGGGTAGCACAAGAATGACTATGCCTGTACATTTCAGTGCTGCCCTGCATGCCAGGGTGCTTGTGCTTATTGGCTGACAGGGGTGCTCAGGAGCATGAGGCTTTGCTGGGCATCACATCCTAGTGGGAATACTTGCAGCAGCTGGAATCTGTTCTCAGTGACTGCCTGTAAAGATTCTTCAAACCCTCCTCCCTGCAAAGTGACCACCACTAACCAAATGCCTGTCCACCCACTGAGCCAAACCAGTTCAAAGAGGAGCACTACAGTGTCTGTGAGTAAGCTCTGCTGGATAGGAAGGGTACAGAGTGAGATGAATCCCACAAAAACAACAAATGTTTTTCATCATAGTCCAGTAATTCAGCACAGACTTATCCTTTGGGTTGCTGAACCCAAGACTTTGTTTTTTCCTTTTCTGGAACGGGATTTGAACACTTCCCTGCTAAGACTGCTATGCAGATTAATCTGAGACATAGGAATTGTTACGAACATTTGGTCTCAATTTCCCTTTGCTCAGTTTCACTGGACCACTCTGACTATGGCACCCTCTTACATACCCCTCTCTCTCTTGGAGGCTGTCTCTTTTGACTACTTAGGGGCCTGTTTGCTGTTCCATAAGGTGAGATTTGCAGCTGTACTTCCTGGTCATCATTACCTAGCTAGGCTATTCGGTCAGCCCTCTGGCTACTTATTCACAGTCAATAATACTGGGTTTAACTTTCCAGGGGAACAGATAATTTTAGAAGTTGCTCTGCACCCCCAAAACACCTTCATCAGCTTATATATTTCACAGAATAGCATGTCTGCTCTTGCTGCTTTTTCGTAGTAACAGTCCAAGTGTTTGAGCTCTTAATGCTGTCTTGTGGTTGAACAGCATTGAGAAAACACCATTGGTAACCAGCACTGAGAGCAGCAGCAAGCACAGCTGCTCCACTTGTGAGCAGTCCAGAGCCACAGCCACTTGTCCACAGAGGTCCTGACTGTCTAGAGCCATAGAAAAGCCCATGACTCTCAAAGTGTCAGAGACAGGAGTCTTAAAAAATTTGAAAAGTCTTCTCACTGCTTTCTGCTGCCTTAAAACATATTTTTCAGTTATATTCCTTTTGAACCATCTTAGCTTAACTGCTGGGGAGTCCCACTGTCAGGATTAAACAGATGTTTTATTTCCTGCTAAAGGTGGGTGAAATAATAATCACCAGCTCTGCCTCATTGGCTGCCATGTGGTCTGGAAAGGCACCGTATGCCAGCACTCAGACTGCTGCAGACAGGAGGCTGGGGCATTATTTATTATTTGCCTAATCAATTTAAATACTGTATTTCTTTCAGAAAGCACATTTCTAGTCTTTATAAGGAGGTATGTAGAGGGCTCATCAAGTAACCTCCTCTAGTGAAGTGCATCTTCTGTTTAAGCAGCAGTATTCTGCTTGCACAGCATATGGGGCTAGAAGCAAAGAGCTGGCACTTGGAGCTGCACTGTGCTCATGAGCTGCGCCCAGCATCACAATCAGTTGTAGAGGTTGTTCAAGTTCAATAACAACAGTTTCCTTTTAATACTTTTGGAGAGTTCTCCTTGAAGAGAGTATGGTGCCTCTCCTCCAGCAGGCATACGGTGTGAGTGGAGCAAGCTGCTTCCAGAGGCTGACCTGCCTCTGGAAAACTGCTGTGTGCCTTCACAGTGACAGCATGTGGTGTCTCAGGTGGCAGGTGTGGGGCAGTGTCTCTCTCCCACCAACTGACTTCTGATCCTCTCTCAGGCCAGCCCATATCTTCCACAGAAGCTGCAGGACTTTGAGGTGAGCACAGGCTGGGGCTGGATGGGTGGTGACCAGAGTGTGCAGAGCATGCCAGGCACTGGATGTGGGTGGCAACTTCTGCTTGTTTCTTGGGAGGTCCTAGGAGTAGCAATTGAAAATGCAAGGCACTCCCTGTATGAGGATGGTAAATGAGGAATCTTCTGCAAGAGCTGACAGTAGGACCCCTGTGCTCCCTGGAGTAGCCAAGCAGTGCCAAATGCAGCAATTATTGAGAAGACAGCCATCTGACTGCTGTCCTTTAACAGTTCTCTTCTGTCCTTTAACATCTCTCTTCCTATACGCCACAAGAAATTTCCATGTGTTTTTGGTAACCCATTGTAGCCTTTCTGAATCATGCTATAAGGTCCAATCTACAAGTGACAGGTAGAGTAAGGTGAAGAGAGAAAAAGGGGAGGAAGATGATAAAGTGAGCAAGACTCTGAGAGGCCTTCAGACCTTATCTTGAAGTATTACCTCAGCAGCACTGTCATGGTAGCAACCAGCAAGGCAGCAAGTCCTTTAGAGCAGGAGCTAGTAATGTACTTACTGAGGGAGGATGCTGAGTGTCAGAAGTTTGTCGACTGACAAGCAGGCATTGCAAAGACAGGAGTAAAGGCTGACACAAGTACTGCAAATTGATAGGGACTGGGGAGCAGCCTATACTGAACTCCAGCAGTGCATATCTGCAGGTAAAGATGCATGAGTACACTTGCATGTGAGTGGCATATGGCAGCTTCTAGGAGTGTTTGAAAAATATTTGGTTCAGTTCCTCACAGTCCTTAATATTTTACCTGGAATTCTTCCAAGTCTTTCTATTCCTTTATGAGGCATACTTTTAGGCTAAAAATATTCTGAAGCACAATGCAATCCATAAGTACATTATTTTTGTTACTTTTAGTAGTTAGGAATGAAAACAGCCAGGAACTGGGTTAGGAACAGTAAGTTCCTTTTCATTATTAAACAGTTAGTGCCCAGACTGCAAATGTGGTTTTGGGTTGTAGGACTTTTTTGTCTTCTCTCTGAAGAGGTGTTACTGGTAAGATGGATTAGAAACCTGTTTCAAATAAAAATGTAGCTTTGAAACAAAGATAACTGTTTCACAAATTCAGTCATTTCTAGTACATAGCATGTAATTTGGCAATACAAAAACTTCCACTTTTTTTTTTTTTTAGAAGTTGTAGTTGCTCTCTTAAAGGATTTACCCAAGTACTGTTTATATCTACAAAAATATCTATTGTCAGACTTCTGAGCCTTAGTTAAACAGTGTTACTGCCTGAGACCAGACTTTTTCTGTTCCCTGTTTCATGTGAACACATATTTACCTGAGGGCATAAGCAGTATTGTGAAATAGCTTTTAATATATTTTCTTACAGTTCTAGCTTTTAGCATCGTAGTTGATAGTACTTGACTGATGACTCAGTTAATACTGAGCTGCTGTTTGCAGAAATTGCAACTTTTGTTTACAAATTCTGATGTTTCTTAAAGAAGTTGCACTATTCCTCTGAGCCAGCTTCAGTTCCCTGATTCTTTCTTTCACGTGTGTAAGCACTGCTTATGGTATGTGCACAGCTCCAAGCCTGTGCAATGGGTAGGTACTTAGAAATGCCTGGATGGGAGGTTTAAAGTCTTCAGTTTGATTTTAAAGACTATTTTGAAAACTCACTATACAGAATTTCAGGGGAAATCGGCTTGAAAGAGAACGGTGAGATGGCAGCAAAATGGTCACTGCAAAGTCTTAGCTATTGAAGTGTCTGCTCTCTATGTACAGTACCAAGAACTGGAAGCTATTTCTATTATGCCAACTGAGAATGTAGTTAGGCTCTGCTGAAGAATGGCTATTTTTCTCCATAATTAATTTAGGAGCAAGATCAGTGAAATGAACTGTTTGTTCTTGAAAGCTGCCAGCAGAGGATGATGGCAGATGAACTCTGAGGGCTGGGAAGAGATGTGTTCAGATAGCAAGACCTGGGCAGTTCTATAATGTCCTTTCTGCACATCAGAAGGTCCAGACAAGTCAACCCTCAGTGAGTCCCATTACCTCCAGTGCCCCTCATCAAACACACAGCTCAAAGCTCTGCTTTTGCTAATACTATAATCATCCACTGCAGGCTTTTGTCACATAACCAGCCAGCTTGTGTTGACTATGGGTTTTGCAGCTTGAGTTCACTCATGTGTCCTGTGTTTTTAGCTTCTGTTGGGGTTTCATAGCTCACCTAAGCTGCAAGGGCCATGAACAAAGTATGTGAATATGCAACCACTTGCT
Source organism: Cettia cetti (assembly GCA_013401135.1). NCBI lineage: Eukaryota > Metazoa > Chordata > Aves > Passeriformes > Sylviidae > Cettia > Cettia cetti. The sequence goes on along the minus strand of VZUI01059610.1, from coordinate 4,738 downwards.
GGCAGAGCAAACAGCTCTCAGACAAGAGGATTGTTATGAAAACGTTGTTTTGTTGGCAGAATAGGCTTTCCTGGTTGCCCAAGGTGAACCTGACCTCTGTGGTTGCTGAAGCTCTCTCTTGTGAGCAAGCTGAGCAATGCTGGAACACAGCTTTTAAGATGGATTAACTGTGAACCTAATAAAGGAAATAGTTCAGAGTGAGTAAAAATTTTACATTGCACAACTAAGGATGAAATGTAACTTTTGATCCTATAGGACAAAAGTTCCAGGGCTGTAAATGTGATTATTTGATAGGGTCACAGTCATCTTGTCAGTGCAGAGTAATGTTTGCAGCCTCCTCCTGGGACAGAATTCTTCCTTTCCAGGTGCAAGAAGGGCAGTGGAGAGGCAGGCATGTGGCCAGTGGACAGAGACTGCACTCTCCTGCTGTGAGTGAAGTAACAAAATCATGTGCACCACCTCACCCCTTCCACCCAGAGCAGGTCTCCACATGCCATGTTCTGGCCATTGAACTCTTAAGTCTTGATGCAGTTTCACATGCACAAACCCAGAACTTTTTTACTAAACTGAAATCATGTGCACAGGCTGTTTGTAAGAAATACCAGTCACCTACCCAAGTAAAATTCTGAATTGCTAACTGCACACTGGCCTAAGGATAAATATGAATTGAGGTTTCAAGAAAAGGAGGTGTTTGTTCCTGACTCAGCTCAGTAGCTCTCTAGGCCCCATCTGCAAATCTCAGGTATTCCATAAAGTGGCAGATTACTATCCTTTAACTCTGGTGCCAGGGCTGCAGGGCAGAAGTGCTGGGGATTCACATGAGCTAAATTAAGCTTTCTGTTTGATTGAGGCCATGGATTTGGCTTTGGTTTATTTTGAGATTAGTTCTTGCACTGTAGGTGTTTAACTTTAAAACTGTGCTATGGCAGGTGTTGGCTCTGACTGCAACTAAAAAAACGATTTCTCCACAGATATTACAGGGAAATCAGTTTGAAGATTTTAGTTTTCTGACCTACACAGGTTTTTACTAGGAGGTGCAGCACAGTGTAAGACAGTGTGCTGGACTGCACAAATATACATATTAAGCCTTGGTACTACCATGAAGAATGTACAGAGGAGGGTTACAAGAATGAGTTTTGAACTACAGGAACTTAAAAATGAAAAAACACTTCTGCAGTCTGATTCTTGCCGAACATTACAGGATTCAAATCTAAAATGAAGAAGAGTCTAGGTGTCTAAGTCCAAGTGAAGAACCAAAAAATCTGAGCTTAGTGCCAGCTAGGCCTCCATGTTAGGGTGATTGTGAACACTTGTTTGACTAGTACAGACAAGGCCTATCTATAATCAAGGAAGACAGGATGCCACAACCAGACATCCCTGATCCTTATCTTGCCCCCTTCGACTTAATTCCATAATCAGCACGTAGATCACGGAGAGGTTGGAACTATTATCCAGGCCTCTCCTTCAGCATTACAGTGTCTCAAACAAGTCCCTGCCTATAAGGATTTGCTTTCCTCAAACTTTCACCCAGTCCCATGGTTAGCTTGACTTAAGTCAGCAAACTGCCAACAAAACTCTCAGAGTTAGAAGTAGCTTAAGCTCAGCCCATTTCTGCCTTCAGATCAGTTGGTTTTACAGTTCGCAAGGCCATCATTCTGCATCCAGCTGGCATCCATTCTACTACAGTTGCTGCTGGTGGGGGGACAGGAACCAAGCACCCTCGTTGCTGAGCCTTACCCTGTAAAGTCAGCCAAAATAAACTAGTGCACGCCATCTCGTGGCCCTGCACAGCTATTTCCCGGGAATGAATGGAGCTCCAGTTGCAACAAGGAGGTTTGATGTGGACAGAATGTAAAAAACGGCTTTCTAAAGCTCAGACCATCTGATCCCTTCACCTATGAAATGTTCACCATTAGTGCTTTGTCCACACTCCTGCCTTGACCTTGCAGCCTAAGCAGCTGTTTCCTGGAGCAGCAGCAGAGCATCAAACTGCAAAAGGCACTTTTTCAGCACATGCTGCCATGGCTGCTGAGGCAACCCTGTCCTCACAACAAACCCAGGGTGCCAGTGAACACAGCCTCCAGACCAGCCTTTGGTGGAGCAGGAAATTACCATATTCATTTTAGAGTAGGTCATACATATATAAATCATTTTTAATTACATGCAAGGTTGGGATGTTCATGGTCCATCTATCTTCATCTGCTGTCTGGACTTGTTTAAGAACTCCATGTGTCAATGCCTTAAATAAAGCTAATGTGCCTGTTCATAACTGTTCATTAGCAGCTGAATATATGAACTCATGAAAACAAGGTTACATCAGCTGTCAGTCCTTTGGTGTATCTTAAGTTCCTGTTCCTCCTTTCTCTTTTTGGTGGGAAAATCAAGTCATTAAGAGACCCTTGCCAGAAATGATAAAGGTGCAATTGCATCACATTCAGTTGAGGGAATCAAAAAAAGAGGGACAGTACAATAGTATGACTTCAAAGCCTGTGTTTTCATTTTAAGTAGTAAGTCTTCAATTTTGCAATTTTTATGACTTTTTAGCTGAGAGATTACAGCGTAAATCTGCACCATTGAATCATCTCCAAATTTGAAGTTGCATTATCTTCAGCAGAATTGCTGATACTAACACTGCCTTACTTCCACTGCTCTTGTAGCTGTCAAAGGGCTGGCTATATAGTCAGCAACAAGGGACTTAAAATAGCTAACAGAAATGCAAAACTTCAGACTAAGCATCTTCTTTTGTCTGTTACTAGAGACAAGACTTATGAAAGTTTGCGGCTTGCTGTTGGAAAGCATAGAATCACACCAGAGAACACTGTGCCATACTATAAGAACAAAAACATCTACCCAAGGACTGTAGTTCATAACATCTGATTACAATTAGCAATTGCTCTAAATTTGGTTTCTGACAAACTATTTTTACTCTTTTTGCGGAAGTGTGTAACAAAGTTGCAGGAAAGGCTGTTAGACCTGTGAGGCTCAATGAGGCTTGAGACCAACATACCTTCTGTTAGAGGAAAGAGGGAACATCCTTTTCATGTCAAGGTTTAATTCTGAGGTATACAACACTGCATTTACAAAGGTAAATAAAAATACATTCTGAGAAATATTGTAGTAAGTTAGCTGAGACTCCATTTTCTTCATGTGGGAAAAGCCAATTCTTTATTCACATCACTTATTTTACACAGTTTTCACAGACCTCATGTGCAACACCCACTGGCTGGTAGGTTTCTTACCACTTCATTTATTGGTCTGAAGGTGATTTATGTTAAGATTCAGGTTGCTAACATTTTTCCTTTATGGGTTCTTATAGAACAGATCCTGTTGTTTACACAGATGCACTTATAACCCAGGAATAGGTGGTTGTGTTAATGAGCCTTTCATACCAAGATTGTTTTTGCATGGGAACTTGAAAGTGGCTTTACTACACTTAGAAGAGATGACAGGCTAGCTATTAATTTAATAGAGCAGGCCTGATTTTATGAGGCCTTTCTTTTATAATTCTTCTACCTGTCACAACATGTCCCCCTTTTTTATTAATTTTTAAAAGCTCATGTGTTCTGATGTTGAAACAATTTGCATTTTATTAAGGCTATTACCAGTTATCTATTAAATATGGGACAAGATACATAAAAACCCAATTATAATCAACAAAACTTATTAAATCAAATCATGACACTGACACAGGGTCTCACAGCATGAGAAAAATAATGTCCAATGTCTCTAGGGGAAATTGAGATAAATTACTGTTGTTTTAAAGTCCAAATAGTTGAGACTCAGGAGAAAGTCCATTAGCTGGAAATGTTGATCTTTGACATCACTGAATGTCTTTTTGGGAGCCTGGAACAGGGAATAGCTGAAGAAGGTTGGTAGGAACACTATACCATGATGATGACAAAAGGCTTTTGTTGACAGGTTTCCTCTGTAAGTCTCCAGACACAGCCATGCTCTAGCAGTCCTACTTTTTTTCTTGTTCTCATTACAAAGGCTGGGTGGTGGTGAAGTTATTTCTCTTCTCACTGGGGCCTCATTTTCTCAGGCAATTGACGTCTGATCAAATGAATAATGACTACTTTTAACCTGTTGATGATAAAAAGACATGCATATCTTCTCTCTAGTTAATGAATCAATTAGGCTTTGCTGTTGTACACTTAATTGAGATTTAGAATTAATGATCTTTTTTCCAAAATTTTAATGTAAATATTGCATTATTCAAAATGATTTCTTGTCTTAATCTTTAATGTACGTATTGCATTATTTGAACGTTAAGGCATTAAATTCCCCTTGTTTGTTTTTAATGAGATGCATGTCTTTTGTTATGAGTATGAAGGGATGAAGTATGCTGAACAGCTGAGTAGCTTCTCGCGACTGTATTTTGTGTAATTTCATCTGGAAAATTTGTTAGCAGTCTTGTTAAAGAAATCAGACTATGTTGAAGTCTTTGATAGGTAATAAGGCACTGCATTTACTGCTTTCTATCTCTCCAGCAACCGTAAAACTGTAAAAAAATACGAATTCAGTCAGAAAACAAATTTAACTTAAAAAAACCTTTATCAACACGTTTCCAAGGCATACAAACACAATGGGTAAAGTTTCATTTAACAGAGGTAGTCAGAATCCACTCCGCGCTGGAGCGGGGCGGGGGCCGTGCTGCCCGCAGGGAAAAAGGAGAGGAGGGGAGAGAGAAAGAGAACTCCGGCCGCTGCCAGCCTGCAGCCGCCGCCTGGGAAAGGGA
>VZUI01059605.1:0-13548 GCA_013401135.1 Cettia cetti | reverse complement strand
CCGAGCGGACCGGGGCCGCCGGTGCCGCAGCGGAGCGCGGGGGGGCCACGGGCGGCGGGGCAGCACCTGCCCGGCCCCGGCGGGGGCAGCCCCGGGGGAGGCGGGGGTGCCACGGACCCCTCACCGGGGCATCAGGGAGGCAGCGCTCGGGAGCGTCACCTGCGCGTCCCCTCGTCCTGCGCTCTCCCCACGGGTGTCCGTGCGTGGGCAGCGGGATCTGCTCTGGCGTGGCTCCGTGCCGAGCATCGCTCCCTAGCTCTTGGCAGGCCCCTGTGCTCGGGCGCTGGTGGCGCTGCCAGCCTGGCCGGGTCCGCGGCCGGGACCGTCACACGCACGGAGCCGCTGACTCTGTACTCACCGGCAAGGTCCGGACCGCCGCTGGCATTCCCAGCCCGTGGGAGCTTGTTCTGCATCTCCCGTTCCGCCTCACTCCTCTGCGGTCGTGGCAGGTCCCCAGGAGCCGCTCGGCCGGGCCACGTCTCCGCGGGGACCTCGGGCCGTGTGCAGGGTGGGGATGAGGACGGAGGGTTGCAGCCGTGGCTCGCGTGGCACCGGGTTGTGGCCGCTGGGACAAGGGGCCTCGGTGGGAGCGCTGCGGCCGCGCTGCCCCGGCAGCCGCCGTGGGAACCGGCCCGGCACATTCTTTCGGAGGTGGACGCAGTGAAAGCAGAGAGGAGGGCGGCTGGCGGAGCGTGTCGCAACGGAGCGCCTTCCCGACAGGCTCCAGACTGTAGCTTTGGGATGCACACATCAGCCTTGGAAACATCGCGGGGGAACGGCAGTCACAGCTGGGGACCGGGGGCACCTGGGCTCCCTCGCCCGTGCACGTGGGGTGAGCTGGGGCTGGAGGTGCCCGGGAAGGACCCACAGAGGCAGAGCCGGTGCCCCTGCCACCGGTGCCACATCCCTCTGCCCCCAGAGCAGTTCCCAGCCGGCCCGGAGGAGCAGCATGAGCACCGGTTCCTCCCTGATCTCCGCTCCGGCTCTGAGTGGGTCAGAACTTGCCCAGCTCCACGTGCTGAGATGCCACCCGGTTTCCAGCCTGGAGAGGCCTCACTGCCATGTCCCGGCTCAGAGGGAGCCGCTGCTCATGGTCCCATCCTGGGGTCCCCGTTCAGGGGCTCACAGGTCCTTCAAGCTGGAGGATTCCCTGCGGGAGAGGGGCTGGAGCAGCTGCACCAGGGGCTGTGGCTCTCATCCCTCGTGCTCACCTGCCCGGTGCTGACCCCCTGCCCCAAGCCGGGGACCCACACCTCAGCCTGAACCCATCCTTAGGGTGCCCAGCACCCTGTTCCTCCTGCGGCTGCCGGGAGACTCAGTTTCCCATCTGGAATGCTGCTGATGGGTGAGGCAGAGCTGGGGGGACCCTGATTGTCCTGAGGGAGCGTCCCGTGCATCCAGAGGTGGGGCCGAGCAGGCACAGCCCAGGTCCTGTCTCCCTGGGAACGAGCTGGCCCGGTCCTGGCAGAGTTGGGCTTCGCTGGGGGCTTGTCCTGCGTGGGGTTCGTGCCTTTGGGACAGCGTTTGTGCCTGCGATGCTCAGCCATAGTGAGGTGGCATTCTGGGTGTCACCTTTAGAGGGCTTGGGAACGCCTCTGTCAGCCTGGCGGTAGGGACAGCACCTCGCCGGCATGCCCCCTTCCTTTTCCTGCAGAAGCAGGCTGGGAGAACAACTCCCGTGGGGATGTGGTGCCCGTGAAACGATGCTCAGGGACAGCCGGCGGCTTTCCTAGGTCAGGCCTTGCTCGCTGCCCCCGTGTCCCCCCTCTCCGCATCCCTCGGGCTGTCACCGAGCGGTGCCGGTGCAATGCAGAGTGACAGGCGGGGACGAGGCGGAGTGTGTGGCCCCTCGCTGGGGTTGCGGGGCCGCTGACAGCCCGGGTGTGAAGCCGGCTTGCACTCAGCCGCGTGTGTAATCTGCTTACGGGGGCACCAGCACAGCCCCGGGCTCTCGCTGCCGTAAATCCCTTCTCCTGCCGGGACTGCGGTTGGGACACTTGGAAAGCGGCCGAGCGACCCTGGATCGCGCCTGAGCTGCTCTGATGCATCTCGACACACATCAAGGTGAATCACCGTCCCTGGTCACCCCGAAGTGACAGCTGGGGAACCCTGACTGCCACCCACGGCTCTTCCTGGAGCACTGTTAACCCTTCGCCTCCCAGGGGAAGCCGAGGCGGGAATGCTGGAGCTTCTGGCTGGGATCCCTGTGGTGGGCAGCATCCCAGTCCAGGGCTGGTCCTTCCTAGCCAAGCCCAGCTCGAGCAAGAGCTTGGAGCCACGTGGGGAAGCTTAAATTCTCGGGCGCAAAAGCGTGGGAAAACTGGGTTTCTGACCTCAAAGAGGCTGTGGAGCCCTGCTGGGATGTGCTCCAGGTGGGCAGCAGGAGTGGACATGGTGTGCACTGGGATGGAGGGGCATTTTGTCCTGGGATGGAGCGAGTCTTGTCCCAGGATAGAGCGGGTTTTTGTCCTGGGACAGAGGTGTTTCCAAGGACTGAATGTCCTCTTGGGCTGTAGCCAATCTGTGTGTTTAGCCAAGGGGTGCTGATGCTGCTGGTGATGATGGTGGTGGTCCTGCAGCCCACCCAGGATCTCCCTTGGCCAATGGTGGCTGGTTCTTGAAATCTCCACAGCCGGGCAGGAGCTGGGTTTGGCTCTGCCCGGGGGTCCCTCTCCCCGCCCGTGCCCCTCGCAGGGGCCGTGCCTGGCTGCTGGGTGCCGCGGGCGCCCGGCGCGGAGCCTGCCCAGGGTGGAGTTATGCTAATACTGCTCCCCAGCCCTCGGCGCAGCCGGTGCCACTCGGCATCTTCCGCTGGCCACGGGCGACACCGGCTGTGCCATGGCCACCGGCCCCGAGCTGCAGCCTGGGCAAGAGGTACAGGGGCAGCGCCCGTCCCCGGCTGGGGGAGAGAGGGGGCAGAGAGGGTAGGGGGTACGGACCACCCGGTGGTGCTGCGGGAAGGTGCCACCGCTGGTGCTCTGTCCCTGGGACAGCCCTGCCGGGGGCCACGCTCGCTGCACGACCCCCAACGATGCGGCGCAAACCTCGGTGCCGCGGCACCGCCGAGGTCATCGGGGTGGGGGACGAGGGCGAGCCCCAAAGGGCTGGAGCCCCGAGGGGTGGAGCGGAAACGGGGCTGGAAGCGCTCGCCGCTGGAGGTGGGATCGCCTCCCGTCCCCGAGAGTCTTCGGCCGGGCCGTGCAGCGCTGAGGGCTGGCGCTGAGGATCCCCCAGGTCAAGGGCGGTGAGGAAGAGGATGCTGCGGTCACACAGACCCACCGAGCGCTCGGTACCCGCCGGGGCAGAGGGGAGCACGGGGGTCCCGCAGCCCCCGCCGTGGCCCCACCTGCTGCCCCCCGGCCTAGCCTCGTGGTCCCCGTGCTGTGGCCGCGGGGGCCGCGGGGGCAGCGGGAGCGAGACCGGGCGTGCGAGCGCTCGGCCGCGGCAGCGCCGTGACCTTGTTTCCAGCCCGCTAATTCCGCGCATCTCGCCTTGCCGCCGGCACCGCTGCCCGCTCCGCCAGCGAGCGGGGACACGGCGTAGGGGAGGACACGTGTCCCCACGGAGGGATCTCTCCTCGAGGCCCCGGGCTGCGGGGCGCTGACCCCCAGCTGCCAGCCTGCAGTGTCACGGGCTCCCCCGGCCCCTGTGTGCCTCTCGTTTGGGGTCTCACTGCCCGTGGGGCTGAGGTCGCCTGGCAGTTGCCTTGGGAGCTTGGGGATATTGGTGTCTGCTGGCAACAGGGCTTGATCCCACGGCAGCCGCTACCGGACGTGCCCTTGGGAACGCGTCTCCTCCCGCTAGCGCTTGTAAACAGGATGCGGAGCATCCCAATGCCGGCGGCCCCGTCCCTCGTCCCAGCCCCGCCACCCCACGGGGCAGCGGCTGGGGGCAGCTGTGCCTGTGCCCCCAGCCCCTGCCGAGGGCTGCTGCCCGCGCCCCCTCCGGCACGGGCAGAGCCAGGGGGGAAGGAGGCGCCGGGTCCTGCTCGTGTCTGTCGGCCGGGTCCCCTGCCCTGGCTGTCTCTTGGGGCTGCGGGACGGGAGCCCCTTGTGTCCTGTGAACGGGCAGCGGGCGGGGGGCACGGGCACCAGGGGGACCCCTGCCCACCATCTGCCTTCCCCTGGCTGCAACCCCACTCAGGTCACCCCCCAACTGCTCTTCATCTCTTCTTGGTGTCTCTGCCTCCTTCTGGCCCCCTCCTTGTCCTCCTGGCAGGCCATGGGGCATGGGGGGATCCTGGCTGCCCCAGAAGACCCCGAGGAGCGGCGGGGTGCCCAGGGGGAAGGTGCCCACTCCTGTCCCCCGGAGTGCCAGGAGTTGGCTGCCATCCCCACGCAGCAAGTCGTAAGCGCCCGAGGTGCAAGGGACCACGGCTGCCCCCACTGCCATCCCCATGGCTGTCCCCGTGGCTGTCCCCAGGGTGGTGGCTGGTCCCCTGGGGTGGCCGTGTCCCGTCTCTCCTCCCATCCCTGCCAACTTTAGGCTGCATGTGTCTGGCTGCTGCGGCTTGGGGTTTGTGGGGCTGAGCTGGGTGCTGCCATCTCGGGCTGGCATTGTCACCACCAGCGTCACCTCCTCCCTTTTCCCCAGATAAAGCGTTTCCTGAAGGAGGACTCGGACGAGGCTGAGCTGACCCAGTTCCTGCGGGATTGCCCACCAGCTGACAGCTCCAGGAAGGTGGAGGCCCCGGAGGGCCGGCGGGAGCCCAGCCACCCCCTAGGCAGCGTGGCCAGGGTGCCCCCAGATGAAGCCAGTGATGAGAGGGACGCCAGGATCTTCTCCCGCTCCCGACCCCCGGATTTCCAGCAGCACATCGCCGCCCCCCCGCCCCCCAGCCCCAACCGCCCACGGAGCCCCTGGGGGCAGCTGGACCCCTACGACTCCTCCGAGGTGCAGGGTGTATCCCTGGGGAAGGGGGGTGGGATACACACGTAGGGCAAGGAGCTGCGGGATGGAGGATATTCCCATCTTGTGAACACAAACACTTCTGGCAGGCATGGCCGCATGCCCTGCAACTCCAACCCTGGGAATCCCTTTGGGGACTGGAGGAATGGAAGGGCTTTCCAGGGTAGGAGGTGGGCTGGTGGTGTCCCTGTCCCACATCCCCTCTGCCCTCTGCAGGATGACAAGGAGTACGTGGGCTTTGCCACACTGCCCAACCAGGTGCATCGCAAGTCGGTGAAAAAGGGCTTCGACTTCACCCTCATGGTGGCAGGTACGGGGGTCCAGCCAGCCTGGGGGTGCTGACCCCATTCTGGATCCCAAACACCCTGGACTGGGGAGCTGGGGATACTGGCTGTCCCCCCTCATCTTTGTCCTGCTTTCTCAGGGGAATCTGGGCTGGGCAAGTCCACCCTGGTCAACAGCCTCTTCCTGACAGACATGTACAGGGACCGCAAGCTGCTCAACGCCGAAGGTCAGGGGGGACAGTCACGGCCCAGAGGGGTGTCCCGGGTGACCTGGGCAGTGGCAGAGTCCAGGGATGTTCCCGGGGGCTGCAGCACCTCTCCCTGCCCAGCCAGGCTCCTCTGAAATGACATGTGCTATGTTGCCAGCTGCACACAGGCACTAGGGACAGCTCCGAGGCAATGGGGACCCCCCTGCACAGGATGAGGACCCCCCACGGGGACTTTATTTCCACAGGAAAAACAAGCCCTGGCTTACTGGGGATTGGCTGGAGCTGCAGCATTTCTGAGAGGCTGGGGACAATCAGGGCCTGGGGCACAGTGCCAGTTCAGCTACAGCCAGTTTTTAAATTAAAATGGCCCAAACTTGCCTAAATCCCCAGGAGTTAGAGGGGTTTGTTTGATTTGTTTCCATTGCTTGGAGTGAAAGCCAAAACACACAATGCAGTAGGAGCATCCTTGGAGATGCAGGGACACGGAGGGTCCTGGGGTGAAGGGGCATGTGCAGTCTGGAGTGGTGGGGTCACCTGAAATGCTCCTGCAGCAAGGCCCAGCCCCAGCAGACCCCTGTGCTGCTTGAGCTGTGGTCCTGGGGTGGCAGTGGCAAAGCCACTGAGGGATGGGTGCACATCCATGGGGATGTGGGGACCACAGCATGGAGCATCCCCTCCTGGGCTGGTGAATGGTGTGTGTTGGGGCTGAACCAGCTGGGCCACCCAGCCCCCAGAGTGGAGGATGACACCCACGTCACCTCCACCCTCCCTAGTGTCCCCCCTGGTGACAGGTGTCCCTCCCCACAGAGCGCATCACGCAGACAGTGGAGATCACCAAGCACGTGGTGGACATCGAGGAGAAGGGGGTCAAGCTGCGCCTGACCATTGTGGACACGCCGGGCTTTGGGGACGCTGTCAACAACACCGAGTGGTGAGTGCCACAGGCTGGGGACTGTCCCCAGGCTGGGTGGGATGATGGTGCCACGGGCTGGGGACTGTTCCCAGGCTGGGTGGGATGATGGTGCCACGGGCTGGGGACTGTTCCCAGGCTGGGTGGGATGATGGGTGCCACAGGCTGGGGACTGTCCCCAGGCTGGGTGGGATGATGGGTGCCATGGGCTGGAGGTCTCCCCAGGGCAGACGGCCTGTGGTGGGTGGGATGCCCAAGGCTCACTGGGCTTAGCCATGGGAGGTATTGAGCTGGGCGTCCACAGAGAGTGGGGGGGTCCCACAGGGACTCAGTGTCACCTTGCTGTCCGTGCAGCTGGAAGCCGGTGGCCGACTACATCGACCAGCAGTTTGAGCAGTATTTCCGTGACGAAAGTGGCCTCAACCGGAAAAACATCCAGGACAACCGAGTGCACTGCTGCATCTACTTCATTTCGCCCTTCGGCCACGGGTATGGGAGCCCTGCCCATGCTGCCGGGGGGGCTGGGCAGGGGCTCAGTGGGACAGGGCTCACCAGGCTCCCCCCGCAGGCTCCGGCCCCTGGACGTGGAGTTCATGAGAGCTCTGCACCAGCGCGTGAACATTGTGCCTGTGCTGGCCAAGGCTGACACCCTGACCCCTGCTGAGGTGGAGCGCATGAAGAACAAGGTGAGGGGAGGTGTCCCAGCAGGTCCCTGGGCATAGGGGTACCCGGGGTCTCCATCTATCTCCTGCCTGGAATTTGCCCTGGAGCATATTCCAGACTCAAGCACTGTAGAGGACCATGTTGTCCCCATGGCCACCAAGGACACATCTGCCCAGGGCTCAGCTGGGGGTTGGAAGGACTGGGGGGTGTCCATGACATCTGGCTGGGGAGAACAGGCTTTAGGGGGCCAGTGCACCCCCAGAGCCCTGCCCTCAGGGGGCTGTTTGCCTCCAGATCCGGGAGGAAATCGATCACTATGGCATCCGCATCTACCAATTCCCTGAGTGTGACTCGGATGAGGATGAGGAGTTCAAGCTGCAGGACCAGGCACTGAAGGTGGGTCTGGCTCCTCTAGTTACATCACTGGAGGGGCAGAGCCAGCCCCGTGGCCAGGAGGACACGTCACCCTGGGGTAGCTGCAGGATTCTTTGGGGTCATGCAAGCTCTCCAACATGGAGGGGCTGGCACATATCTCACTACCCAGACATATCACCGAGATCCCATAGGTGACATCTGAAGCTTGGTGGGATGGGGCTTGGGTGGAGAAAACCATGACATGACCTCTGCTGTCCCACTGGGGCTCTCCACAGCTGGGCCTTTGGGATATCTTGGCGAAGAGTGGTGGACACAGCTGAAGAGGGCACGTGGAGGGATGTGGGTGCTGGCAGGTGGGGGTCGTGGAGGGCCCTGCTGACCCCCCACACCCTTACAGGAGAGCATCCCCTTTGCCGTCATCGGCAGCAACACGGTGGTGGAGGCCAAGGGCCGGCGTGTCCGCGGACGCCTCTACCCCTGGGGCATCGTGGAAGGTAATGCCGGGCTGTCCCCGGCAGCCCCTGGCCTTTGGGGTCGGGGACACCGAGCCCATCGCAGCCCCGGGGCTGGGGACAGGCAGGGCCCGGGCCGTGGCCCCCTGACCCCGCCTCCCCCGCAGTGGAGAACCCGTCCCACTGCGACTTCGTGAAGCTGCGGACGATGCTGGTGAGGACGCACATGCAGGACCTCAAGGACGTGACGCGGGAGACGCACTACGAGAACTACCGCACGCAGTGCATCCAGAGCATGACCCGCATGGTGGTCAAGGAGCGGAACCGCAAGTACGGGGCGGGGCTGGGGCCGGGCTGGGCTGGAGCGGGGGCTCCTCTCTTCGGGGTGACCCCACCCACCACAAGTGGCGGTGTTGGCGGGTCAGGGCTGTGCGTGGGTCCGTACTGGGGAGCCCCGGCGCTGTGCTGGGGAGCCCCAGCGTGGTGAGGGGCCCTCTTGTGCCCTTGGGCTGGAAGTGCCTGGGGGGGATGCTCCAGCAGCGATGAGGCCCTGCATCCCCCGAGGTTGGGTCTGTCTGAGCTGGGATACTCCAGCAGCGAGGGGCACCCTGTTACCCCGGGGTGGCTGGGGGATGCTCTGGTAGCGAGGGGGACCCTGCATCTCGCCAGAGCTGGGGCTGGTTTGAGGGATGTGTTCCAGCAGTGAGAGGGACCCCATGTGCCCCCAGGGCTGGGGTCCAGGGGTGTGCTCTGGCAGCAAGGGGGACCCTGTGTCCCCTCTGGACCCTGTGTCCCCCTCTGGTGTGTCTCGGGGGATGCTTCAGCACTGAGGGGGATCCTGCATCCCCCTGGGCTGGCTGTGGGGGGATGCTCCAACAGGGAGGGGGCCCTCGCATCTCTGCAGACTCCAGCGCCAGAGCAGGAGCCCAACAAAAGCTGTTGCTGGGGCTCTGCTCGCGGATCAGCCAAATTCAGGGCACTCACATCTGCTTCAGCCACCCCGAGGTGCTGAGGGAGCCCCTTTAAGCAGGGTCCCCGGTGGGACCCTCCAGCCGGGGGTTGGAGCCGTGTGGGAGTGAGTGGAGGCTCTGTGGGTCCCGGGGGGCTGGAGCTGTGCTGTGGCTATAGGCACCTCTCTAGGCACCTCTAAGTGTCTCTCCCTCTGTGCCCCCGGGGCAGGAGCCATTCCTCCGTGCTGAGGCTGTGCTGCGGGAACTGCTCTGCTGACTGAGCCGGGACCGGCTGGGGCGGCGCTGGGCCCCGCCCAACTCCCCCAGCCACCCCCTGCCACCCCCTGGCCCTTCTATAAAGTGCTTGTTGGTACCCAATGCTGTCTTGGTCCTTCTGTGCCCGTGCAAGGGCCAGGCAGCCGCCCTCGGGCGAGCTGGCCCTGTGGCCACCCACTCGTGTCTCACACAAGCTGCTCTGTCAAGGGATGCTGTGTGCTGGTGGTGTCACCCCGACTCACCTAGGTTTGGGGGATGTGTCACTGTTTGGTGGCACTGAGCCCCCAAGCCTGCCCAAGGGAAGGGTGCCCCTGTCACGCTGCCCTCCCGGGGATGCGATTTCGGGGTGCTGAGAGCCTTTGCTGCTCACCCCATTGCTGCTGCCCGGCTCCAGCCTCGCGTGGCTGCACGGACTCTCAGGAGCTCCACGTGCTCCTCACGCCCCCCAGGGCGAGAGCCGAGACAACGAGCAGCGTCTTCCAAAGCAGTTCCCGAGGCTGCCAAAGGCCGGTGCTGGCCCAGCCCCCGGCACAGCGGGACCCCGCGGGGCAGGGATGGCCGCTTCTGCCCGTGCCGCACCCGTGCCCATCACCCCTTTGCCCGGAGGGGCAGTGCTGGCGGTGGCATGTGGCGGTGGCACGTGGCAGCAGGCGACCCTGCCAGCCGCTGTTGGTGTCCCGGCCCTGTCACCCGCTGGAGTGGCACGTGGCATCCACAGGGACGGGTGGGAGAGCTGGTCCCTCCCATAGCCGCGGGCACGGCAGAAGCCATCGCCTGGGCCGGCACTGGTCCTGCGCGGTGGCGTGGCCTCGGGGGGATGCTCACGGCTCTCTCCAGCAGGAGTGGGCGTGAATGGGGGCAGAGGCTCAGGAAAAGGGTGTGGAGCGTCCCTGGGGCTAGCAGGGCAGTGGAGTGTCTGGAGAGCCCGTCCTGAGTTCAGGGGACAGAGGAGAGATGCTGAGGTTTTGATGTTTTAAAGCAGCAGGGAAAATACTGACCCAGGAGAGCCCAACTCCAGTAAAATTCTCCCCAAAATGGGAGGGTATGGAGGAAGTCCCTGGGTCCCTCCTCGGTTGATGAGTGGCAGATTGGGGGTGCTGAGGTTCGCCTGGAACTGCTCACATCTTGCTTGCCTGGAAAAAGCCACTCTGATGGTGGCCAGGGGGCCCAGGGTGCTGGGGGTGCTGGGGGCCTGCGGGGGTTGGGGCATCCATGGAGAAATGTCCCTGGGGGGCTGAGGCAGCAACCTCACCTCCTCTCTCTGTCCACAGCAAGCTGACCCGGGAGAGTGGGACAGATTTCCCCATCCCTGTGATCCCCCCGGTGCCAGACGTGGAGACGGAGAAGCTCATCCGGGAGAAGGATGAGGAGGTGAGTGTGGGGTGGGCTGAGCCCCCAGCCCCCGTCCCCGCTTCCTCCAGCCTGGCGATGGCACATCTGCTGCTGCTTCTACAAGCAGGGTCTGGATGTGCATCCAACGGTTGTCCCCACCCCAGCTCTTGGCGATCCCAGTTTGTCTGGGATGCTCAGCCCGAGCCCCACTGGCATGGGAGCTGTGTGGCTGGGGCTTGGCACTATCCACGATCCCGGCTCTGCTCCCTTCCAGTTGCGGCGGATGCAGGAGATGCTCCAGAAGATCCAGAAGCAGATGAAGGACTCGCACTAGCCCGTCCCTCCTCCTCCTCCTCCTTCTCCTCCTCTTCCTGGCCCTGGATCAGAAATGTTTACATCACGCTCCACCTGCCCGGCCCCGCTGCCAGACTCGGTACCAACACCCACCCATCACCTTAAGCTGCGGCATCGCCTTATCCAACTGCCCAGCACCCGTGGGGACACGAGGGGACAGTGAGGGGACAACGAGGCGACAGCGAGGGGACAGCGAGGGGACAGCGAGGGGACAGCGAGGGGACAGCGAGGCACAGGGCACCTAACCCGGAGTCCCCGGCTCTGATCCCCCAGGCTTTGGGTTCCCATTTCTCTGTGGCTCTGGGGAGGGCCCTGACCAGCCTGGTCCCCACAGCGTGCCCCTTGTCCCCATGTCACCCCGGGCTCCCTGCTTACAGCCTTTATGCTCAGCTTGGCCCTGGCTTAAGGGATGAGGAAAGGGTGGCACTGGTGGCAGCCCCACAAAGGCCCCACCTGTGCTGTGGGGAGCAGGGCTGTTCCCCTGGCCTTGGCTGGCACGGAGGGACAGCAGCTCCTGGGGACCAGAGGGGACAGAGGGGTCGGAGGGACAGCTACCATCCTGCTCCATGTCAACACCAGTGCAGGGGAGTGAAGCTTATCAGTGTCCAGCCCTGTGTCCTCACCTGTCCCCACTGAGTGACAGCAGGTCTGTGGCACAGGGAGCACTGGGGAATAAATGTCCCCAGGGAAAACCCCTTGAACCCCAAATCAGAGGCTGGGCACTCCCAGCCCCCTATGATGTTGGCCCTGCAAAGCAATAATGAGTGTCCTATGCCCATGGCACCTCTCACCCCATGGCAACAGCACCAGCCCTGGCTGGAATTTTGGCCCCTGCTGCCACTTGCTTGTCTGTGGTGTCCCTGTGTGCCCAGGATGTCCCTGTCCCTGCTGTTTCTTGGCACAGCAGCCCTGTGTATTGTCCGAGGATATCCCCATCCATGATGCTTTGCAGCAAAGCACTGCTGCGTGTCCCCATGTCCCCTGTGGTGTCCCCATCTTTCCCACCATGTCCCAGTTGGTGTTGCTGCCCTACAGAGCACTGCAGCTTGTCCCCCCAGACTGTCCCCATCTGTGTTGCTTTCCCACAGAGCTACATTACATCCCTGTGTTCCCCCGGGATGTCCCCAGCCGTGTCACCGCCCTGCAGGGCTCTGTGTAGTGTCCCTGTGTCCCCAAGGATGTCCCCAGCTGTGTTGTTTCCTGCAAAGCCCCACTGTGTATCCCCAGGGTGAGCCCTGGCCACCTCTTGCAGCATCGCTGGGGAGATGGATCCAAACCCCCTCCTGGGTATGGGAAAGGGGATGGTGAGGATGCAGGCAGGACTGGGAGCAGTGGGATCACTGGAACAGGGGGAGCAGTGGGAGCTCGCTGGTGTGGGGATGTATCCTGTCCCCATCTGGGGTTCCCTGGGTAGGCGTGGCTGGCAGGGGCTGTGCTCGCCTGGGGCTCAGGGGTGGGGGCTGCAGGGTGTCAGGGCAGCATCTGGCCTGTGCCCCCCGTGTCCCCATGCCAGCAAGGGGTCCTGTGGCCCCCAAGGGCGGGGGCCCCTTGGGCAGGGCCCGCAGGGAATATTTAGTGCTTTCCTTTTTTTTAATCTCGCTATTTTCTTACAGAAGCCCCTCCCCTGGCATGATGGTCCTAGAGGCGTTTATTAACGGATCAGAGAGTATAGGTTTATAAATTCTTATAGAGTAGTGGAAATATTTTTATCCCTCCACAACTGTTCTCAATAAATATGGCTTACCTGGCTTGTCTGCAACCCTGCGTGGCTTCCACCGAACGGGGCACCCCATGGCCCTGGGCCCCCCACAGCCCTGGGCCCCCCACAGCCCTGGGCCCCCCACAGCCCTGGGCACTCCCACATCCCTGGGCACTCCCACATCCCTGGGCCCCCCACAGCCCTGGGCCCCCCACATCCCTGGGCACTCCCACAGCCCTGGGCACTCCCACAGCCCTGGGCATCCCACAGCCCTGGGCGTCCCACATCCCTGGGCATCCCACAGCCCTGGGCACCCTGTGGCTGTGGGCACCCCACAGTCCTGGGAACCCCACAGCATTGAGCACCCACATTCTGAGGCTGGTGGTGGCCCACCCTGTGGCCTCTTGATCTCATTTCCTATTCCCTTGGAAAAGGCTCAGAATGGGTATTGGGGGGTTTGTGCTGCACTCACAGAAACACCCAGCTTGGAGTGTGGTGGGAGAGCCCCTTGGGATCCAGCTCTGGGATGAGGGGGCACAAGGAGGGGGTCTCCCCCTCTCACATGCCTTGGGGTGCTGGGTGCTTCTGGTGTGGGCTGAGAGTGGGGAAGGCAGAGCCTGAGCCGTGGATGGAATTGCCCTCCACGTGGTGACCCAGGGCACCCTTGAGTCCTTCGGCAGCTGGGGAGCCCTGCCAGGAGACACCACCAGTACCTGTGCCCAGCCAGCCCAGTTGGGGTCCCCCAGAAGTTGCTGGGGTGGAGGAGCAGGAGGGGTGGGCAGAGCAGAACAGGGATGGATGGGCTGCATCTCCAGCTGCCTACCAGCAGGCATCACCCAACTGCACGCCATTATCCATCCTGCACCCCGTTACCCCGCCCCTGCGCCTGCTTCCCCTCCCTCTCCTCCCCACAGAGCCCTTGGGCTGATCCAGCCGACCTGAGTGCAGGGTCAGGGACCTGGGGCAGGGCCTTCCCCAGGGCCAGCACAGACTGGGGAGGGGCAGATGGATGGAGGGATGGATGGAGGGACAGATGGATGGATGGAGGGATGGAGGGACGGATGGATGGATGATGGATGGATGGATGGATGGATGGATGGATGGATGGATGGATGGATGGATGGATGGATGGATGG
>VZUI01059602.1:0-13557 GCA_013401135.1 Cettia cetti | reverse complement strand
CAAACCCCCCTGGACACTTCCCTGTGTCACTGCTGCAGGTGGCCCTGCCTGGCAGGGGGGTGGCCTGGGACATCTCCAGACCCTCCCAAGCCCACCACTCAAGGGTTCTGTGGCAGGTGCCAGGAGCTGACCTTGGTGAAGGTTCTCAGCCTCACTCCTGCCTCATTCCAGCTGCAGGAGTGACTGAGATTGGACAGCAGCTGCAAGGTACTGAGGAGTTCCCACTGGAAAATGGGTTACTGGAAAAGTTGTTCTAATGCCAGTCTGGGGTTGTGTCTGAGGTGGTGACAGAACCAGGCTTTGGGCTCTGTACTAGAGCCCGAGCTTAAACTTGGCTCAGCTTTAACACCAACTCATGTTATAACTTATATTTTTGTGCCTTTTTTTCCTCTGTCCAATTGTCTTTCCTCATCCCAAGCACAGGGATTGTGTAGAAGGAAAGTTTTCCCTGGTTTTCCTTCTCCAGTGTGAATTTTCAGGCACTGGCTGCTCTTTGGGCATCCTTGTAAAGACTCTTTTAAGCTGCAGCGGGATGGGGTGCCACGAAGAGAGCAAAGCAGGGCCACAAAAGGGTCTCAAAGGAATAAAAAAGTGTCGCCTGAGCCTTTGTTTGGGGTCATTTGCAGGAATTCCTCTCCCAGCTGTCTGCCACCTCGGGAATGTTTCCCCACACGCCCCATTTCCCCGGTGGGGAGGATTTATCGGGTGCTTCCCTCAGCGTATCAGAGTGTCCGAGGAGAAAAGAGCCAGGGCAGCGTGAAGGATGCCATTGTGTGCCCTGCAGCAGGCACTCCGCCCCGGCCAGCAGCATGTTTAATTCATGAGCTCGGCCCAGCTGGGGCTGCTGAATGCCGGCTCTGTGGAGCTCCCTTCCTGCTCCCCAGCCCTGCCTTGTCAGCAGCCAGGCTGCCAGCACCGGCTACTGAGGGAGCTTTGGGATTTTTGGAGAACTCGTGCTAGGTGAGAGTCTCCTTGGCAACCTGCTTTTCAGCTGGGTTGTGGAGTCTACCTGAAAGCACTCGTTAAATATTTGTAAACGAGTCACGCAAGCCCCGCTCCTCCAAGGGGAATAGTGTGGGAATGTGTCAATATTCCTTAAATAAATGAGGTATTGCTTCCTTCACCAGAACACTGACCCATCATACAAATGCCCGAGAGCAGAAAATGCTTTCTGTAGTTTTTTTTGTCTTTTCATGGAGTCTCAGACTGGTTTGGATTGGAAGGATCTTCTGGATCATCCAGTTCCACCCAGGGCAGGGCCACCTTCTCTAGACCAGGCTGCTCAGGTCTCACTCTCTACATGACTTCATAATTAATCAAAGTAACCTATTTGATGTTAATTGGCCTATTTGATATGAGGTTTTTCACACAAAGCTCTTAATAGTGCAAATCTCTGGTGTCTGGCTGCTGTGACATCCAATTCCTGCACTCGGAGGGTGGAGAAGGATCCTGCCTGTGATCCCTGAGCTCCTGGAGCTGCACACACGCTCTGCTTCAGGCTTACCTAGGAAATCCCCTGAGATTCCTGTTCTCCCTCATTCCAGCAAGCAAAAGATGGAGAGAAAACCCCCCAGTTTCTTCCAGAGCTGTGTGAGGGCCGAGTTCTCAGTGCAGAGCTCAGTAAGGAGCTGCTGCTGAGGGGTTTTAGCACAGAGCCAGGTGAGTTCATGCATTCCAGCTGGAAAAGGCTCTGGAACCTGCTGCAGACACCCACAGGACAGTAGCTCAGCTTGGGTTTGGGGTTGGGGTGAGAGGCTGCTTCAGCCCAGCCCACTGATTGGCAGGATCACGTTTGAAATGCATCATTCCTGACTCACCTGTGCCTTCTGTCCCGTTCCTGGCACAGCTGGAGCAGCAGAGGCAGCAGCTGCTGACCGAGAGGCAGAACTTCCACATGGAGCAGCTCAAGTACGCTGAGCTAAGGGCTCGCCAGCAAATGGAGCAGCAGCACAGCCAGAACCCCCAGCAGCCCCACCAGCACCCCAGCGGGCCTGGCATGAACCCCCTGGGGGCACCAGCACACCCAGGGCTGCTGCCCCACCAGCAGCCCCCGCCCTACCCCATGATGCACCACCAGATGCCACCTCCTCACCCACCTCAGCCAGGTAAGAGCCTGGAGCAGGGAATTCCTGCCCTGAGTCCCTGAGGAGTGAGCCCAGAGGGAGAGCAGCTGCCAGGGGAGCCCTGGGCTGGGTTACTGGTTTGTACTGGTGCCGCTGCCAGACAGAGGGTGCTGGGAAGATGAGCTTTGTTCTACAGCTTCATCATGGGGCTTTCAGCCCCATCCCAAATCTGTGGGAGGAGGTGTCTCATGGAGGGTGGGAACCCCAAAAGTCAGCAATGAGGGAGGGCCGGGCTCCCCCCAGCAGTGCCAGGGTGGGAGGCAGTGGGCACGAACAGGAGAAACTCCTTGCAGCCACAGGAAAACACTTCATTCCCTGGGAGGCTCACCAGCCCCAGAGCTGGTTGTCTGGCAGGGCTGGGAGTCCCCTGCCTGGGACAGTCAAGATCCAAAGTGAAGTGAGATATGAAGCTGCCCCAAGCATTTCCAGATGTTTTTAGGTTATTTGTATTTCCTTAGGCTTGTTGTATTCTTGGTGATCTGAGCAGATGCTCCTTCAAAAACAATCACTCCTGAAATCCTCCAGTTCATGGCACACCAAACCATGTCCAGAAATTACAGGAAAGGACTGGGACAAGCAGCAGGGGCTCCTTAAGGAACTTCCTTTGGCAGGAGACCAGACTGGGAGAGGTTCCTGTGTCCTGCCTGGGTGTGTTTGATGCCAGGGGAGGGTCACAGAGCTGTGTTGGTCAGAGGGCTCACCTGGAAGTCTCCAGCCCAGCCTCTCCTGCTGGCAGGGGACTTGTCGTGCTGAGGGTTGGGTATCTCCAGGGGTGGGTGTTCCTGATTCCAGAGGGTGGGGTGATCAGGTGGTGATGGGAATTGGCAGATTTTATTTGCTAAAGGTTGTTGAAAGAGTAATTTAAACTCAAATAATGGTGTCTGGCACTTGGAAACCTGGTTGTGGGACTGGATACAGCCAAGGAGGAGCCTGACCAAAACCTGCTCCAGAAGAAGACCTGATCAGTTATTAGCCAAAAATATTTGGGAAGATTTTTCATAGGCAGCTGCTGAAGAAGCTGGAAAGTTTGGGTGTCATAATCCAAACAGAACATGGCAACAAGAAGCTGCAGGAACTTGAGTTTTCCCCTTGAGACAAAAAATGTTTGGTTTGGGAGGGAGCAGGAGGGCACAGGAAAACAGCAGGATTTGCAGGTGAGCAGGAAAATGGGAAATATCTAATCCAGCTGGATCTGCAGAGGAATCAAAGTGGGTTCCCTCTGCAGGTGCAGGGTACTGCTGACTCCAGGAAGGGAAGAGTTGTCTGGTGAGGCTCAGGCTCACTCTGGTTTTAAGGCTCAGGGAGTTCCTGGGTTTACTATGGATAAAAATCCCTGGGACTGTTTGGGAGCTGGTTTGGTTTTTGCTGCAATTGGATTGGCAGTGATAAAACATGGTCTAGGTTTAAACTCAGCTTTAACATCCTGGCTCAGTGGGTCTGCTGTGGGGTGTGGGCAGCTCAGGGCTGCTCACGTGGCCATGAAGGAATCACCTGGAAAGGGAAACTGGCAAATGAGAGCAGAGGAAAGGAGGGAATCCTGGCACATCTGTACACAGCTGTCCCTTCTGTGGAGGCTGGGAGAGGGACAGGATTAAAGCATTGCTGTGTTTATTCCCTGGGGGACTGGTAACTCCTGGTGTGCTCCCTTCCCTGGCTCACACAGCCCTGTGCTGCTGCAGCCCCTCCTGTCCGTGCAGGCTCTGCATTCCCAGCACTCCCTCCCGCAGCAGGGACAGGGAGTGTGCTCTGGTAATTAGTCAGAACATCTCTGTTTCAGGTTTGATTAAAGCTGGTCGATACATTGACTTTTCCAGCAGCACCTCCCCTGTGTGAGGGCAGCAGAGGCCTGGCTGAGGCTCAGCACTCCCAGCACCCAGAGCTGCCTCATTCCCTGTGCCCCCTGCACCAGCTCTGCCCTCACCCTCTCTGACAGTTCTCTGCTTTGATGCTTTTGTAAAGGGAAGAATTGGAGTTTGCTCTCAGTTTGGAGCAAACCCCTCTGTGTCTCCAGCCACAGCCCAGCTGATGCTCTCTAGAAAGCAGAGGAGGCTCAGTTCCTTCAGTTCTCCAGAGGAAGTTTGTTAGGAATGCCTGGGAAGCCCACAGGTGCCAAAGCTCTTTGGCTGCACAGTAGGGTTTTTCTAACTGGAGAGAAAATGGTAAACTGGTGAACTTCAGCTTATTGACCTCACACCTGTGAGTCCCCTCAGTGGATCTGCCCCCGAGTCTCCTGCAGCCTTGGTGGAGTTCCCAAAATTTGGTGAATGTGGAGATCATGGAGTCCTGAAATGGTTTGGGTTGGACCTTGAAAATCAGCCAGTGCCATGTGCAGGGACACCTTCAGTGTCCCAGGTTGCTCCAAGCCCCGTCCAGCCTGGCCTGGGACACTGCCAGGGGTGGGGAGAAGAAACCCTCAAACCCCTGAGAGTGATCCAGAAGCACCAGGGAGCAGCTGGGCTGGGAATAGCTCCCAGCTCCTGTCAGCTGCCAGGGTTCCCTGCAGACCTGGTGGCTGCAGACAGGTTCTGACCTCAGGAGGGGTGGCAGTGCCACCGTGGGCTCAGCAGAGCGTGAGCAGACACGGCTGACGAGAGCTGAAGGGATGGTGGGAAGCACAGGGAGGAAAGGATCTGAGCAGGCATTTGGAGAGGGAAGAGAGGAGGATCAGTTCCTGCTCACAGCTTCCCTGGGCTCCAGGGCAGAAGCAGTGAGGTTAAAAGTGAGGCTTTTCCCAGAAATATGGTTTTTAGCTCAGCTGTCAGTCTGGACGTGGTGCTGGAGCCTTCTGGAGAACATCTCCAGCCAAGGGTCACCCACTTCTCCTTGGCAGGGCCTTGTCTGGCTCTGCTGGAACACAGAATTCATTTTCCCTGAGCTTATTTTGTTCTCCCCTTTGCCCTGGAATGAAAACTTTTGAAATAGGAAAACGAAGTTGGATTCCAATTTCCCTGTGAAAAGCTGCACCTTGTCATTGTAACAGGAAATAAAAATTCCCAGTTTCTTCCCGTGGTCCCACTTTTGGCACTTCACTGATTTCTCTTCAAGCTCTGGGCTGGTGATCATGGGATGAGAATTCCTGGCTCTGGTGATACCCATGGTGTGGAATATGAGAAACTTCTGGAAATTCTTGGAGGAAGAGAGCTGGGAATTATTATTATTATTAACTCTTCCTTCAGGTGGGATTTTCACCTGCTAAATAATTTCTGACCTAAGGCAGAAAGGGGGTGAGGAGGGCAGGATACACTTCCCACCACAGCCGGATGAGCAATTTTAATAACCTTTTCCCAGACATGTTTTGCCTCATTTTCTGTCAGTGGTTGAAATACTCAAAAAAAGAAATTGTCAGGAATTTTGGGCTTGGGGTTTTTCAGCTGCTGAGCATTTCATTATTTGTGGGTTTAACTTAAGTTGCTGGATGCTATTTGCTTTCTTGTTGGACTGGTGCTGATTCCAGAGGGCTTTTTGGGTATGGAAAAGGATTTTGAGTTCACATCCTTTAGGTAAATAGTCCCTACCAGCTGTCAGTGCTTCCTGTTTCTCCATCAGATGTGCAGAACTCGCTGGGGAGGTGCAGGGATGGAAGGAAATGCAAGTCAGGGGGTGGTGGATGGGGTTGGAGCTGATCCATGGCCTTGGAAGCAGGCTGTAATTTGGGACTGGGGCTGTGAGGGTGCCCGCTGGCACAGCAGCATTGACACCACCTTGGGCTCTCTTTGGCTGTTTGAAAACCTGCCCCAGGCAAGAGGTGTTTGGGGCTGGAATAGTGACTGAAAGGAGTAAATATCTGATCTATTCTGGAATCCCTGGAATCAGTCAGGGAACCAGAGGGACCCAGGACAGCAGCTCCTGCAGAGCGACCGGGGCTGAGCTGCCCCTGCCCCCGAGGCTCAGCTGCTCCTGGGAGGGCTGGGGAGGATCCTCTCCTGGGAGGCACAGCAGCAGCTTCCCCCATGGGATACTCGGGGTGTATCCTTGTGTTCCCCTCAGATACTCCAGGTGAATCCTTGTGTTCCCCTCAGACACTCCAGGTGAATCCTTGTGCTCCCCTCAGATACTCCAGGTGTATCCTGTGCTCCCCTCAGACACTCCAGGTGTATCCTGTGCTCCCCTCAGACACTCCAGGTGTATCCTGTGCTCCCCTCAGATACTCCAGGTGTATCCTGTGCTCCCCTCAGATACTCCAGGTGTCTCCTACGTGCTCCCCGGGAGACAGGGAATGGTGATCCCGGAGCGGGGCTGGGTTCTGGCTCTGGAGGGGCAGAAGTGCTGGATGCCACTGAAGTGGAAATTCTGCCTCTCCTTCCCTGAGACACGAGGCTAAATGAGTTATTGTGGTTAATTATTCACAGTGCCTGGCTGGGGGGGCGGCAGGAGGGAGGAGGGAAGGATGGATTTGCTGTTGGAATATCCCTGCCCAGGGCAGGGGTGGAATGAGATTAGCTTTAGGGTCCCTTCCAACCCAAAGCATTCTGGGGTTCCAGAGCCTGTGAAACCCGTTCCCAGTGGAAGGAGCACACCTTGGAGTGCCAGCAGGCATTCCCTGGAGCTGTTCTCTGCCTGATCCGTGGCAGCTCCTGCAGCAGCAGGAGAGCAGAGGTCAGCCAGGCTCATCCCCACGAAATGCTGCCACCAAAGGCCCCCCTGCACCCAGCTCTGGCTGTGCCCACAGCTTTTCTCTGCACAGCCTGGGCAGGGAGAGGTGCTGGAGGATTTGGATCAGCTCCAAGCCTCGTGCATCAAAACAAAACCTCTCTGGCTGCTTATCAGCCCAGTGCTCCTCAAGTGCTGATTTAATAGAGGGAGAGGCTTTTTAATGGAGATAAATACCTTGGAGAGCCTCTAAAGACAGTTCTTCCCCTTTTCCCTGGAATGTGAGCTGCACTGGCAGCAGGGCAAGGTGAACCTGCCCAGCCCCTCCATGTGAGGGCTTTTCAGTCAGTTCAGTCTCGTTGTGTTGAACCTTTGGGCTGGATCTCTTCCTGCAGCTGCTGCTCCTAAGCTCTTCCCCCCTATGTAGGTCACACTTCCACATTTTCTGCTTGAGCCGCTGTCTTGGAGCGCTTTCTCTTGGAAAAAAAAAAACATCTCTGTAGAAGCAGGGCTTTGGTTTTGCTGTGGTGGCAGCGTGATTTCCCCTTGGTTAATCCCACTCCAAGTGGATTCAGTGCTTGGGTACTCCCAGCCTGGGTGTTTTGGAGCTGGGATGGGATGGGCTCGTTCCTCTGCCAGCTCCCTAAGCTAATTTTGAGATAAAAATGTTGCATCCCTTGTCAGGAAGGGAAAAAACAGGCGGCCAAACCCCCACACAGAGGAGCTTCCCAGCTTAGGACAACCTCAGCAAACTGACAGCTTGGATTTAAACCTCCAAGGTTTAACAGGGAGGCAAGCTGGGGACACTCTGTGGTCCAGGAAGGAGGAAGCTTCCCAGGGAGCATTGCTGGGAGATTTGATTTGGGTTGGAAGAGACTTTAGGGATCATCCAGTACCATGGCAGGGACACCTGCCACTACCCCCACTGTCCCTTCCAGCCTGGCCTTGGACACGCCCAGGGATGGGGCACCGCACTAACGAAGAAAAGACATTTTATAAAGTAGATTTAGTTTCTGTTCAGTGATGATTTTAGCTCAACTGGGGCTGATTTGCATATAAAACATCCTTGACTCTTCTCTCTGTCCCTGTGGGTTTGACAGCCTTTCCCTGAAGGAATTCTGGCCCAGTGCTGGAGTTTCACGTGAAGCCACTCAGTGTGTAGTAAAGTCTGATTCAGCTTCAGGTGGTTCAGAAGAAGGATTTTAATATTAATCACTTGGTAAGGGAGAGAGAATCTCATAGGCCTGTGGTGTTCAGGGATGGCCAAATTACTGAGGCTCCTGTCAGGTGGCAGCTCCCAGGCTGGGAATTTCTCAGTTCCCACCTTTCCTGGGCCTCTCAAGCACAGCTGTATTGTTCCAGTTTTTATATTTTCATTCCCTGATCAATGTTAATTTTGCCAGTGAATGACACCCCTCTTGCTGTGAATATCTTCTCCTGCTACAAAGCCTCAGAGTCTTTGGGAGGTTGGAGCTGGGTGATGTTTCCCAGTATCCCATTCCTCTGGCAGTGGGAGCCATTCCCTGTGTCCTGTCCCTTGTCCCCAGTCCTTCTCCAGCTCTCCTGGAGCCCCTTTGGCTCTTAGGTCCTCCCTCCCTTGCCTGGGGTCAGGGGGAAGGAGCTCTTCCCGTCCCTGTCTCATTAAAATACTGGCCCTGCATGGAAGTGTGTTGAAGGGGATGGGGTTGGATCGTGTCAGACCATCCCTCAGAGGAGGTTTTACAGCACCAGCCCCGAGCTGGAGGTGCCCAAGGCCGGGTGTTGTAGCTGGAACAGGGGGTCTCCCTGGGAGCTGGTTTGTGGGGAAGAGCCTTGGACTCCTCCCTCACAGCAGAACAGGGAATGACAGCAGGAATTCCTGCACAGCCCAATTTTACCTGTATGATTTCAGTTCTCCCACGAAATTCATCCATGAGGCTTCATGGCTGCTCCTTTCCATCAGGGGCTCTTCCTCTGTGCCCTGATTCCGTTTGCCTCCCAACCCTTGCATTCCATGGGATGCCCTTTCTGGCATGCTCTCAGTGCCAGCCTGGGGTTTGGCTGTGCTGTCTGCCACTTTTCCCGTGTGAAGAGCTCCCCAGTGCCCCCTGGCCCTTCCTGGAGGTGTGCTGGGGGATGGAGAGGGAGTTCCTGGGATGGAGCGTGGAGCACGCACGGAGCCGCCTGTGGCACGAGGCTCTGCACTGCTGGGAGCACAACCCCTGCTCCTCCCAGCGCCTCACCTGGTGTCTCTCCCTCCTCTGCAGGTCAGATGCCAGGCCCTGGCTCCATGATCCCCGGGCAGCCGCTGCCAGGCCGGATGATGCCCAGCAGCCTCCACCCCGGGAGCGGGGCCGCCCCGCCGGGCATGGCCCCCATGGCCGGGAACCTCATCGGGCCCCGCGTGCCGCTGGCAGCGCCCAACGGGATGTGTGAGTGCTCCCCTGGGCTGCCTGGGGGCTGCTCTGCTGCTGGGACCCCTGACTGCTGGGGGATACTCCTGGGGGGCTCCTCTGCTGCTGGGACCCCCCATTTCCTCTGGGATATTCCTGTGGGGCTCCTCTGCTGCTGGGAACTCCCCATTTCCTCTGGGATACTCCTGGGGGGCTCCTGTGCTGCTGGGACCCCCCATTTCCTCTGGGGTAGTCCTGGGGGGCTCCTCTGATGCTGGGAACCCCCCATTTCCTGGGGGAACAGCAGGGTCTGTGCACACTGCCAGCCCCAGGGTGGTGCCAGGCATGTGCTGGAAGCTTTAAGTGCTCCCCAGCTCTCTGGGCATCCCAGCACATTCCATTGTCCTTTATTTTATTTATAACATCCCTTATTTTATTCATAATGATACAGAGGCTTGGTGGTGATGATCAAAAGCCTCTCCTGACTTAGTGGAGTGTCAGGAATTGACTAGCATTCCTAAATAGTGGAGATCAGAGTAGAATCCAATTCAGTAATTCCTTACTGAAAACTTGGCACCCTGGAATTGGAGCAAGGAAGTCCTGATTAGAAAGAAGGAGAAGATGAACCATGCAAGGAACATTCCCAGTATAAAATCTACACCTCTAAAAATGAAGTTGATTTATGGCAGCCAAAAAAGCAGCTGGATCAGGAGCCATGGTGTGGGAGTTGCTTGAATGAGTGTGAGAGTGTGGCCAAGCCCAGAAGGCAGAAGACAGGCTGGCACAGGGAGGAATGACTGAGGAATTCTCCATCAGGAATTCCTCCCTAAATTTGCCATTATTAATTGCAGCCTGGCCCAGCTGCTGCTCAGAAATCCTCACCCCCAAAATGCTCGGTGTGATTCTCACAGGACGAGCAGGAATTGTCATCACTTGCAGTACCTCTCCCAAAAAATAATTGGGAAAAGCCCTTTTGATTTTGGCTTCAGCAGCAGGAGCTGCTGCGAGCTCTGACTCACGGGCGTTCCCGGCCCCAGCGGGAGAACCCCGCCTGTGCTATTTCTGTTTGGGCCTTGCTCCTGTTCCTCTGCTCCCCCAGCTTTACTTTGTTTTCCATCCTTTTTCCTGTGCCTTTACCACTGGGAATGTCCTGTGTCAGGTTGTATTCCTGTTTCCTTTCTTCCCTTCTCTTAACTTCTCCTTTTTTCCTCCCCTACTAAACAAGTCAGTCATGTTCCATTAGCATCTCCTCTCTGGGCACGAGGCTGGCCCTTTGTATCCCTCCTTTCTTCCCTCCTGCTGCAGCTGTGGATTCCTCTGCTTTAACCTACATCCATCCTTCAGAGGGAGGAGCAGGCTCTGTTTATATCAAACCTATTGTTCCCTCTGTTTTAAGCAGAAAAGAGCTGTAATTCAGGCTCGGGAGGTGAGAGGTGCCAATTCCAGCTCTGGAAGTTGCTTGGCATGGACTTGCCAACTGCTGAGCTGCATGCCTGGCATCTTGTCCATAAAAATATGGGATTTTTTTCCTCTTTCACGGAGTCCCTGCGGTGCTGGGTGGTGGAAAAGCAAAATAAAGGCGCAGCAGAGCTTCAGGAGCCGCCGTGGTGCCGTTCCTGGGTCCTGGCCGCAGGAATTCCCCTGGGACGGGCTCTGCCGTGGCCTGGAGGCACTCGGGCGTGGGTGCTGTGTCCCCTGTCTGTGAGCAGCCCCTCTGTGTGTCCCTGCTGTCCCTCAGTGTCCCCCTTGTGTCCTGCAGATCCCGGCCCGGCACAGCCGCCCGCGGAAGGAGTGACCCCGCCCCCGGCCGGAGCCCCGCCGGCCTCCGCCGCCCCCTAAGCCAAGGCAGGAGGAGGAACTTCCACAGCAACGTAGTGGTGACCAAAAGAGAATTCCTCAGTTCCCTTCTGCTCCCTGGGGAGGTGTCCCCTCCCCTCCCAGGGGCCGTGTGTGACCGCACACCTCTGCACGTTCCTCTGCACGGAGCTCGCCGTTCCCCCGGGAAGCTGCAGAGAGGGAGGCCAGCGGTGCCTCCGTGCTGCTCCTGGGAGTCCTTTAGCCTTGGCCTGCTTGCCTTGCAGAGCTCCTCGCCGCTTTCCTTCCTCTGGGTGCTTTCAGCTCCTGCTTCCCCCGCGCAGGGTGAAATAATCCAGGTTTTAGGGCAGGAGCTGAGCTTTAGGATGAGCCTGCTCTGGGGTGTTCGGTGTTGTGGGGTCTCTGGGCAGAGCAAAGCACCGAGAGGAGAGGCCAAACCAGAGCTTGGAGCAGAGCAGGGGAAGCAGGGCGTGCTGGAGCACGGGGGCACAGGGAGCCGTGCCCGCAGCGTTCCTGGGGGCTGCGGCCACAGCTGCCTCTAACTTATTACAGGAAATATTGATCCGTGGGAACGAAGGCGGGAGTGAATCAATCAGAATAAAACCACTCAATGGTAGGAGTTTTCTTGCTCCAGTTTTTACCTTTCCTTTGCCTTTGGAGGTGGTAGTTGGACCTTCCCTGAGTAGTTCGGTGCAGTAGCCAACTGAGGAATAACCCCCCCCATTTTTAGTCCCTCTTTTTGGAGCATATACTTTGTACTTTTTAAAATGAAGAAAACAAACAAAACAAAAAAAAATAAAAAAGTAGGTAGCGAAGAAGTGCTAGAGTTTGGGATTGGGTTGGGATGGCTGGGATGGGAATGCCAGAACTACCTCTGGACGGCCGGGGCGGCAGCGAACGCGGCTGGGACAGCTCCTGTCAGCCCCCACTGTGGCTGGAGGGCTGGGGAAGGGAGCAGCTGCAGCAGGCAGGCCTGGGAGCACTCCAGAGCTGCTGCTGCACACCTCCAGGCTGCCAAAACTTGGGGAAAAGTCCTGCAAAAAGCCCTTTTCTGGGCTTGGGTTCTCTGCCCTCATCCTGGCCCAGGAGCGGTTGGGGTTTCCCTGCCGAGGGTCTGGACTCTGCTCCTTGATTTCAGGGGTTGCTTTTGTCCAGCTGGGAGTTGAGGGTGGGCTGGAGAGAGGCTCCCAAAAACTCTGGAACCTCCAGAACCGCTTCCACCATTTTAAAATTAAGGATTTGCCAGGTCTTCCAGCACAACTCCACGGGGCCGCGCCGAGAGCGGCCGGGGCCTTCCCATTCCCCTTCCCAAGGCTTCCTTCCCCTCCAGGGTCTTTGGGGTGAGCGTGGGATTTCTGGTGCAGCCCTTAGTCCAGTTTAGAGTAACCTCAGGTTGTTTTTAGCGTGAGCAATTCCCAGGATCCAGGTGGAGACTATTTTTTACTGTCCTAGTGCTGATCCTGCCGAGGACCTGGATCCTGGACTCGGTTTTGTTTCTGTATAAATAATCCCTGTGCCCACTTTTTCACCTGATCTCTGTATAGGGCCGGTTTGATTCCTGCAGCAGCCACCCAATTTTGTGAAATAAAAGCAAAAAAAAGCGGTTTTTGTACAAAGCCTGTGGAGTTTGTGAAGTCTCCTTTGCCTTTGTGTGCGGGAGGAGCTGGGAATTGTCGCTGTCATCCGGGGCTGTCTTGGGGCTGAACGTGAACTCCAGAGGAGCAAACACAAAACCTGAGCTGGGGAAGCACAGAGCCTTCCCCACTGAGCCTGTGCTGCTGGGCACAGCCACAGGGATACAGGGCTCAGGGGAGTGCTGCAGTGGAGCTGCATTGCTGCTGTTGGAGGCCACTGCTCTCCTCCAGCTGCTCTGCCAGGCTCAGTCCTGCTGCCTGCCCTGCTGGGCTCCTCAGGAGGGTTTGTCTTTTGGTTAAGCTGAAAGCAGAGTCCAGTCAGGAATCTGGATTATATTCCAGCCATTCCCGCTGCTTTGCCCAGTGAGAGCCTTTGCCTCAGAAGTGGCATCTCTTCCTGGGCATCCCATAATGCCCACAGTCCTTAGTGCCCTAGGCAGGAAAAGCCCAGGCAGAGCTGTGTCCCAGGTCCAGGACACACCACATTCCCACCTGGGAATTCCTCCTTGGATAGGCTGGGGGTCTCAGGGCTGGGGTCTCCTGCTCAGCATCCTGCTGTGGCTCCTTGGAGCTGCTCCCACACAGGGCAGGGAGAGAAGGGAAGGAGCTCCTGGATCTTTGCATTCCAGCAAGGCTGCTCCCTTGGCTTGCTGACCTCACCTGCAGCACGGCCAGCAGTGCTCATTTCTCATCCTCTCATGCTGAAGATGATTTTCCTGAGGGATGCACAGAGAGTGGTCACACGTGTCAGGTTTGGAAGTTTTCTGTTTACAGACTTCAAATCGTCATGGTCGCAGCAGCTGCTGAGGCAGGGCTGGAGTGAGGGAGAGGAGTGGATGGGCTTTGGGATCCCAGTTTGGGATCCCCTCTGCCCTCTCAGGTGATTCCCCACCTGCAGAGCTGCCCCAGCCCTGGATCCAACAGCAGCAGCACCTGGAGCTGCTGCAGAGATCCAGAGAATCCCACGGAGCTGCTGCAGGGCTGGAGCCAGGCTGGGAGAGCTGGGAATGTTCCCCTGGAGAG